>JAWQEG010002960.1:132500-133708 GCA_033782935.1 Petrolisthes cinctipes | reverse complement strand
TACCACTACCACTACCACTCACTATATTCACTCCCTGTTCAAACCACTTTCACTCACAGGCTACCACTATACCCCTACCTGCCCTGCCCTGCCCTGCCTCTCCCTCTACCTACCTACCCATTCTGACACTAACTGACCTGTACGGGTTGAAAGGGTAGTGAGGGCATGTTTGTGTGAGTGTGTTTTTTGTGTGTGTGTGTCTTGTGTGTTTTGGTGTGAGTGTGTGTGTGTGTGTCTCTCTCTCTCTCTCTCTCCTCTCTCTCTCTCTCTCTCTCTCTCTCTCTCTCTCTCTCTCTCTCTCTATTGTCCGATTCACGATACCTCATATAAGAGTAGACAGACATTCGCCTCCAAATTACCAAATTGCCTTTCCAACTCGTATCACAGTTTGTCGATTGTTATGCAAGGAAGCCACGCCGACGAGGAAGGTACAAGAGACATAAAGGAAGATGAGCTTACAATTACCATAATGACGTAAGGGGGGAAGGAAATACGAAGGAATACAAAGGCAGAGAAACAACAACAACAACAACAACAGAGTGAGCGAGAGTGACAGTAACACCACCACCAATATCATCAACAACAATAATAATGACGACGAGAATAACAGTGACAGTGACGAAAGTAACATCTCGGCGTTAAAGGCAGTGACACTATAGTTCGCAAATAGCAACACTAATAACAATAACACAATGACTGAAGTTCGTCTGGCCACTATGTACACTTCATCACCAATCAACACTCGGGCAACAACAATGACCAATGACAAGAACAACAACAACAACAACGAAAAATTTACAATAGCAGAAACAATAAAATCAACAATATTGACAACCAACCACATTGCACACACCAGCAACCCAACCCCCTAACAACACCAATACCACCACTACCACAACCAACAACAACAAAAACAACAACAATAGTAAAAGCAACAACAATAACAACAACAGAAATAACATCCACAAATACTACCAACAACAATAATAGTACAAGCAACAACAACAACAACAACAATAACATCCACCAATACCACCAACAACAATAATAGTAAAAGCAGCAATAACAACAACAGCAATAACAACATTAGCACCACCACACCACTACCACCATCACCATCATTATTACCAGCATGCAGCAACAGTTATCATTACAACAACAACAACAACAACAACAACACAAGTGGGGATAGCCTAATATGTAGTGAA
>JAWQEG010002960.1:0-127500 GCA_033782935.1 Petrolisthes cinctipes | reverse complement strand
TGTGTGTGTGTACTTGTTTGCTTGTCTGTCATTCCATGTATATATTTCTACCCTCAATTTGTTTGTTTATCTGTCTGTCACACACACGTTTATACATACACACACAAACATGGTGAGAAGAAAGAAAAAGCAGGTATCTTTCAGGTCGTGGGAGTGAAAGGATGTCAGAGGAGTGGGGAGGGAAGGAGAGAAGGGAGAGGTAGGAACGTAAACATTAGGCGTTGAAGGAAGGTGCGTGTGTGTGTGTGTAATCCTTTTAAGCCGTGCTCTTTTATGATACTTCTTGGTAAACTGTTTGAATATAATTGTAAAAGTAATTGAGAGAGAGAGAGAGAGAGAGAGAGAGAGAGAGAGAGAGAGAGAGAGAGAGAGAGAGAGAGAGAGAGAGAGAGAGGCCTGTGAGGTGCAATGCTTAAATAACGAGGGATGAGGGTGGGGTGCAAAAGTTGTAACATCATAACTAGATTAACAAACGTGAAAAAATAATAACACACACACACACACAATAACAGATCGATGTAGTCGTAAAAAGGAAAAGAGTAAAACGAGCAGACAAGACGAAAGGAAAGACTCACAAAAGGAAGGAAGGAAGGAAGAGAGAGAAAGTTGACTGCATGTATATATAAGGTTAGAGGTGGATACATGAACTAAAGGTGTGTCGTTGGAGATGTAAAGATAAATTATAATGACAGCTGCAAAAATCCACCACGTGTATGAGTATATATGTACAGTCGGCGGCAAAAGTCCTGTCGCCTCACTTGCTTCACCGAGGCACGCGATGTTCATAGACTCGAGATTATTAGGTGTAGAAAAAGTACATATTTCTCGAGTCCATGAACACTGCTAGTCTTGGTGAAGCAGATGAGGTGACAGGACTTCTGCCGCCGACTGTACACTCGTGATACATAATTTCTGACCAGAGTGTGAGGAGCAGAAAGCTTCGAATCACCTGGTATTGTTCATTTCCCCACCCAGTACACCTATAGAGGCTGAGTTCGAATGCAGGGTATGTGTGTGTAGTGCCTGTCGTTCGTCTCTGGTCAGAAATTACGTATCACGAGTGTACAGTAATATATAGTACAGTATGTACACTCGTGATACGTAATCCCTGACCAGAGACGAACGGCAGGCATCACACATACCCTACATTCGAACTCAGCCTCTATATGTTCACTGAGTGGGGAAATGAGCAATACCAGGCGATTCGAAACTTTCTGCTCCTCACACTCTGGTCAGAAATTATGTATATATAGTTGTTGTTGTTGTTGTAGTTCCCCAGACTGTATATATAGTTGTATACTGTACTTGGAACTTGCTTGGAACTTTTGTGTGAACTCTCCACTATCGGTATGGATTAAATTCTGCTTTATCTCGTCATGTGTGAGTGGGTGGTATAGATTCTAGTTTTTACTTCATAGGTATTAAAGGAAAGATTCAATGATACGCACGAAAGAAGAGGGAAGGAGATGGGGAGAGAATGGGGACCAAGGATAACGTAAGAAAGAAATAAGAAAGTGAGGGAGGAAGGGACAGATTCAGGGATGAAGAAGGGGGGCATCAGAAAAGGAGGACTATAAGTAAGGAGATTCAAGATTGGAGGAAGAGATGAAAAGGAAAGGTGACCAACGATGACGACGGTGGTGTTCATTGCAAAGGGATCGAAGGAACAGAGGGAGGGGGGGGGGGGGCAATTCCACACTCTCACTCACCTTTACCCCTGTGAGCCAAAAAACCAGTTTAGAACGTGTACCCTCTTACCACCTCACACTGGCTAGAGGGGATTGGGGGGGGGGACACAATCAGGAGAAGGGGATCGAGAGTTGGATAAGTGCTGTGAGGGTATAGTGGGGAGAAAGGGTAAGGGGACGAGTGAGGGAGAAAGGGAGAGGGGACAAGTGAGGAAAAAGATCATTATAGACGTGAAGGAGATAAGAAATTGTGTCAACGCCGGAAGGAGTGAGGAAAGAGAGGAGGTTTGTGTCTACATGTCATGCACTTACCTTTTGAATTTTGTTAATATAATTTGAGTGGTCTAGGCTACATGGTTTGGTTGAGTTAGGTTTCATCATGATCAGTAAATATACCACTGGCACATTTCCCCACTCACCCAGCCCCCAGCAATTGCCTTTCACTAACCACCCCCTCAGAATGATCCTAGGAAGTCACTGCAGGAATATCATATGTGTGTGTGAGTGTGTGTGTGTGTGTCCCAACAATCTATCTACCCTCTACACTCTACAGTTTTTTTATGGTGTCGCACGGTATGTACAGAACAATGGCATATTCAGAATTGTCTTGGCTATCGTGTGTCGGATTGTCTCTTGATTTATATCCGCTATGTTTCATCATTCCGGGTCCAGCTAAATCCCTTCCATCCGTTTAACACAGAACTCGAACCCTCACTCTCATGCAAGCAATATGTTATTTTGGCGGGTGTTACATCTATCACAGCCAAACACCTGCTAATTATCTATCTTTCTTGCATCCCATCAGGGGAGGCAACAGCAGTAGTAGCAGCAGCAGCAGTAACAGCAGTACAAGTAGTAAATGGAGAGGACCCTTCAGAATGCCACGGCGACCTCGTTTACCTACCCTCCTTGCCTACCTCCTGCTGATCACCCTCGCCCTCCTGCTCTACGTATCTGCTAAGGGCCCACAGCAGCAGGAGGGGGAGGTCCGGGCTCAGGAGCAGGAGGGAGAAGTTCTGGAGGGAGGATGGGGAGCGGGGATGGAGGGCCAAGGACAGAGGAAGAAGAGGAGAGGGAGGAGCAAGGAATTACCACCTAACCCTCACAACTATCATGTTATGATCAGCTGTTCCAACATCTGTACTGGAGATGATCCCGTAAGTGTGTGTGGGTGTGTTCGTACTTATACAGGATGGAGTCAAGTTCGTAATAATTGGAGATGTGTAGTGTGCAACAAGTGTGCAACAAGCGTGTTGGTAGATACATGCAACAGTTGTGTGTGTTCGTGCCGACAGTAATAACAGGTGCAGTGAAGTCTATAATATGTAGTGTGCACTGGGTGTAGTAAATATGTTTAATAGGTGTGGCCCCAGCCACTCCCTTTCAATTCTTAAACTGTCTTTTCTTTCTTTCTATTTCCTTTTTGCTTCCTGTCCAAACTATTACATTCCTCGCAGGGTCTTCCAGGCCTAGGCTAGTCTTCTTTCATCTTCAAATCAATATTCTCGGGGCATCGCAAAAGTCACAGGGTACTGGTAGCCTACAGTCCCAAGTTTGTGAACTGAATAACATGAATAAAATACATATATGTGTTTTGTGCATGAGTTTCTATGACTTGTGAATGAGTATGTATATCATTTGTGCATAGCATGAGTTTGTATAAGAGTTGGTGTTCATTACAGGTATGGATGGTCGTTATGGTAAGCTCAGCACCGGGTAACTTCCACCGCAGGCGAGCCATTCGTGACACGTGGGGTGGAGCGACTCCCTTGGCAGCCTCACATGCCAAACTGGTCTTCCTCCTCGCTAACCCACATGACTCACACCTCTTGACTCAGGTTGGTCACTCGAAGGTTAGGTCTGGTCAAGGGTCATGATGTCATTATGATATATATTGTGCTGTAACTTACTACAGAAGGTGAGGTTAAATCCAAAGTCAGGCCAAGTCAGGTCAGGGGTCATGATGTCATCCCGATAGCTCTTTATTATATCGGCTATTTCTATTTACCATCAGCTAATTAGATTCAAGGTAATATTACTTGCTGAAAACATTCTCCTACTACAAGAAAACAAACCACAGGATATTATCACTGTTTTATTTCCTTCAGGTGGTGGAAGAGTCTCGTGCCCACGGGGACATACTACAGGAGGACTTTGAGGACTCGTACCTGAACCTGACGCTCAAGACGGTAATGGGACTCAAATGGGGGTCCCAGCATTGCCCCAAAGCCAACTACTTCATGAAGACCGACGACGATATGTTTATTAACCTCCCAGCCATCATGACCTACCTGACCGAGGCAAAGAGGGAGAGATGGATCACAGGTGATCTTGGGCAGGTGTCGTTTTGTTTGATGGATTGATTGAATTAGGCGCCGTAACAGCGAGGTCATATGGCGCCCGAGGTGTCGTTACGATCATGTAGATATTTTACACAGGAGTGAAGAAAGTGTGAAGACAGAGAAGAAGGGTATTGGACAAGTGTGGATTACATGACTTAGATATTAAGAGGAAGGGATGGGGGCTGTGGGTGAGGTGGGGCCAGGTATAAGGAAGTCAAGAGAGAAAGGTGAATCACGGGTTAGTCAATGGCAGGTGTGGACCAGGTGTGTCAATTTGATGTTTGGGGAAGACAGGGGTGTGAGAATGATGTGGATTAATTACTTAAGCTGGTGTTAGGGTGTAAGAATGGCACAGGAGTGAAGGGGCTAGTTGTGAGGCGTGAGAAGATAGGACAAAGATGAGAGGATTTAACAAGTAGCATAACTTTCGTCTAAACTTGTTTGTTGTGGTTAATTGTGCTTGCACATTGATAACTGTTAACCTCACTTCCTTTCTAGGCTGTATCAAGCAGAGGAAAGCATTTCGACCAGTCAATGTGGCTCCTGGAATGCCCATGCCTCCTGCACACCCACCTTTTGTTGCTGGGGCAGGTAAGGACCACATACTGTACCATACCACAACCAGAGATAACACCGACTAGAATAGGGGATTATGCTGTGAAAATAATTTTATATGATGTAAGATCATTGTTTTGATTGCAGAGAGGGTCTATTTCAAAGCATTTACTCCATGAACAAGACAAAATACTTGTGTTAAGATTTTTAGCCTGATCACCTATACAGTACAGTACTGGGTATATATGAGTGATGTGATCTTTGTTATAGTCTAGTCTTGGAAGCTCCACTTCTCTTTGACAAGACTGTGCATGGTCGTTCCCTCTCAGCATTTTGGGTAATGCCACCAGCAGCTCATCACTACTGAATATCTTACATGTATCGTCTCTTGACAGGCTATGTGATCTCTGGGGACCTGGTGAGGGAGCTGTACCAGGCTTCCATCAACACGCGTATCATACCTGTGGAGGATGTGTACGTGACAGCACACCTCGCTCGTAAGGTTGGAGCACACCCTCCCATTCACGACAACCGCTTCTCATGTGGGGAGATGGTCAACGATGACTGTGATCTGGTGCAGGTGAGTCAAGTGATTGGTGTAGGTAAGAGAAATATATGGGGTCACCTGCATTCCATAAAGTCAGGTGGAGTTCCATGGAAATGTATGGGTCAGGCAAGATAGTCAGATAAGATGGAAGGTGAAGTTAAGTAGGATTATATGGAATCAGGTCAAGTCACATGAGATACTGAATTTTACACATACTGTACTTTACTGTCTAGAATGTTTATGATGATAACCTTAACCTAATACATATACAGATATTACACATTTTTATATAAAGTAATTTTGGCTATATTAGTGTTAGTGTTGTATACACTACTGTTAAAGTGTTGTTAATGTTACAAGTGTTCACAGGTAAGAAATCTAAAGTGTGGTTATGTTTCAGGTGTTCACAGGACACAGGATCACCCCTGAGAGGATGTACCACATATGGGATAAACTCAACCCAAATGGTATCACCAGCTCTTGCTTCGACTTCTGATAATACCCATACAGTAAACACACAAATGCACACAACATAAGCAGTAAGCACAAACATACACAGACGTATACATGATAAAGGTGTAGAAAGCTATATATTTATATGGTTACGGCCAAGACATCCATCCATTCTTCTTACAGATACCAGATTCAAGTGCTGATGAAGTGATATACCTGATTCCTTTGCCTTTACAATAGAGGCTTTTTGTGTGTGTTCACTGTGGTATGAAAAAAGTTTAAGTGAATAAGGTTTGATGCAATGACTGTGATCTACTGTGCCTTCTGCAGTACAGTATGTACCATATGTAGATTAGGGTAGTGTAATTACACTACAATAGAAAAATTCCTGTAACAGTTCAGACTGGTTGACAGACTGACAAATAAGTGAAGAGTCATAAAAAATAATTGTAGTTCCTAAAGAATGTCTATTCTTTAGGCAATTTTTCAGCCTTTGCATTGATCTCTTTTAACTCTTTTCAACTATTTTTTTTTCCATTGACAGAATCGAGTGTATGGATACGTAATGATTGGTGTAACTTTTTAATTTTCTTAAATAGGAAAATACGGTACTGTACTGTACTTTACTCTCTGATGAGTGAATTGTTCATTTTTTCTCATTTTTTAAACACAAATTAGATGGAGGGTTTAGGCACAAGTTCAAAAATACACCTTGATAGGTAATGATAACCCAGAGTTGGGGAAGGGGCAGAGAAAGTTTGGATTGCCACTATACTTCAGTTTATTACTGTATTCACAAGTCAGATGTTGCTGTTGGTTGACAGAACAGACTACTGTACATCAGTAACTCTGTTTATTAGTTGTTATATCTAGTCAAAATCTGGTAGTGTAGAGAATCATATTGCAATCATTCATTTAAATTTTTAATTATTATTATTTTATTATTATAATTATTATTCTTACCATCATTATTATAGTTCTATTAATAGTATCTTTATATTATTATTATTATTATTATTATTAGTTATTATAATTATTGTTATTATTCCTATTATTAGTATTATAGTAATTCTTTTGACAACATAACTTTTAACAATATATTTCTTCCACAATCATAACATGCGATTTAGACTTTTTTCAGAGCTGTTTATTGCTTACCATGACTTTTCTTACTAATTCACATCATTATTCTGTCACTGTCATTATATTTTAGTTACACAGCAGCACATACTTTCATCATTGTACAGATGACTCATTAATCACTTAGGAGTGTACAGTATACATTTTTATATTGTAATATTTATATTTTATTTAAAAGTCCAGTGAACCACAAAGTAGCTACAGGTTTATGAGATGGCACTGACATGGAGGCAATTAAAAAAAAATAATATATATATGCCAGAAAGCAAACGCCTTACTGCATACCACAGTAATTAGGCATCGACCACTGTCTGAAAGAATCACTAGCCTCCAAATCGTCAATGTTTTATACAGTACAGTACTTTACTCTTTGTGGTTAACCTGCCTCACTTGCCACTTTATAGCCACCAAGACTCATCAAATCCTGAATGAAAGATAGCGTATACACATTAACAAATGATTCCTCAGTACTGCATGAAAGTCTCTGAATCTCATAAGTGACAGAGAGGCAGGAGAAGCAAATAGATTTGTGGTTGGCAGCGCAGTCCCCTCTAAAAGTATCAATACTATTCTCTCGGGTTCAATAGAAAGTTAATTAATACAAGCCCAGATGCTATGAAACAACTGGAGGAAGACAGCTGATTTACCATTGCTCACTTAATCTGTTGTTTCACAGAACATTTTAAAATAATCTAGATACCATATTCACTGGGATATAGGTGTGAAATGTGTTCAACAAATACAATACGTGATGAAGAGCCTACATGTAAAAAGAGTTTAACTCATTTCATTACATTGGACAGTTAGCTAAAGAGGTCCGACATTAACAATAGGCTACTCTGTAAGTAATATGTCAACCCAAGAAAATTACAGTATAAAAAGGGAGGTCCAGTCAGCAGCATACTGTATATTTGTTTCAAATTCTATTTGTAAACAGTGTTAAGATTGTGATGTTGTAAGACTATTTGATGGAGAGTTGACATACAGTACATAAATTTTGTATAGCTAGCTGTTTATGATAATAGAATTACAGTAATGCTAAATCAGAATGCAACATAAACAAGTCATTTCAGCTCATAATATTGTGTGCACATGGGACTGCTATGTGTTTATGCTGCCAATCATACAGTACCTATATGTAACTACTGTACAGTACTGAACTTAGGCCTAAATAGTATATCAAAGAATTCCTGTACTGTATTTTGGGGGGACTTTAAATAAAATGTATACAGTATATAGTTATAATCTAGAGACAGTGATAACAGCAATAGTTCTATTTTATACATTCCCGCACATACAAAATCTCATTTTATAATTATATTTTACACAATCTACTATAGATACTCTAGTTTTGTACAAGTGAGATGATTTCTTCATAGCATGCTCAGAGCAATATATGTGTTATAAGCAGAGTGAGACTAGAATAAATTTATGAATTAAAGAATTGTGTGTTTTTTCTGAACATATTCCTTCCATAATTAACTACAGTAATACCAGTAGTGTACTGTACTCAGTCAGTTACCCACAGTAAATATCACAAGAGGTGTAGTTGCCTCCACTAATAACGAACACAACATTCGGTAGGTTCGGCGAATGTGGCACCACTGTGATTGTTTACTCATAGTCATAGTACAGTATTAGTAATTGAATGGAGAGAACTCCCTCCTTCTATAGCATCCACCATAAAGACGATAAGTAAACAAACACAGTTGTGGCACATTTCACCACACCCACCAATCGCTGTGCTTGTTATTAATGGAAGCAGCTGTACAAAAATCAATAAGATACTTTAGGCTACACATTATTATGCCCCTTTTTTCTGTCCCTAGTTAAAGTTTAGAATTACTAATCATGGACAATTTGCTTAGATAAACATCAGACGCATGTCATTTGGAGGGTAAGCAATTCCCCAAACTATGCCAGGAAACAGACTCGAGTACCTCAGTAAACGACTATAGGGAATAATTCTGCACTCCATTTTGTAAGAATCAGCGGTCCTCCTATTCACCTACAACGCATTTCCAGATTACCCTCTTAACTGCAGATGCTTATTGCTTAGTTTAATAATATGGAGAAATAGCTGGCAATCAATACTAAATGTCCACAACTGTATCGACCACATCATCCCCACCACCATAGACCCACAGCCGTCACCACCACCACCATCACCCCCACCAAAAACCCCACCTCCACCCCCGCAGGTTCCACCAACGCCATGCCTAGCATCGCCCCAGCCCCCACCCCAGCTCCTACCACCAACACCCTCGTCCCCATACCAGCCAGCATCTCCATGAACCCAGTTTTCAATCCTCGCTTCACCCCCCTCAGCTTCCCTTCCTCCATGCCGGCTCTCACTCCCCCCATAAACCCTGCCACCAGCCCCACCACCACTACCTCCCTCACCACCCACACTGCAACGGCTGCCATTCCAATCCATGCCAGCACGCGTTGCCATGGCCACTGCAAGATTGAGTCCACCATTGGCTCCGCATCATTGACCTCCATTTTAATAGATCTGGCGACGATGATTCTCTCGGTTATCAATTAATGTCTGTCGATCACATAACCACTCATTTCATTTGCACTTCGTCATTAATTCTTCCTTCGTTTTCAGGCCAGATTCTTACCATTCGCATTATTATTTTGTCCTTCAACTCTATCTTAGTTTGACCAAAAGACGGAGGAAAATGCTCAAAGGTGGTCCTTTGATCTATTCCATCCTGAAAATGACAATTTCTGTAATTTTGCAATTATTATGGAAATTTTCTCTCATTACAGCTAGACTTTTCTATATTCTCTTTGGAAGGAAGCACATTTGATGCGTCCAATACAACTTCACTCATAATGTTAATTGACGGTTGATCACACCTGTATAATTGCTGGAGCTAGCTTCTGCCAAACCAGCATGCACTGATTTTCGTTCTCTGCTCTCCATATCGTATGTTCTCAGATGAGATTTGCTTCGTCCACAATTGGAAAAATCCTACACTTCTCCCAACATATCCTGGAGGACGGAGGAATGCCCAGTTTGACAAGAGGACGGAGGAAAATGTGTCTTTGAAGTCCTGTTGTAGGTGTATCGTCACCATCCACTTCGATTCACTCATACATTGTGGTTTGGTTGTGTAACTTGTGTTGACACTGGGTCACACCTTCTGTCTTCCTGAAACTGATGATTAATTAATATATGCTGACCAACACACCACGCTACACATTTCACCTATACAGTAGGCTACTATAATTATGCTCCTTTTGGATATGTTCATTGGTGCTGACTGGAATTGATTTGGTGTGTGCTGACTAACCAATCCACGATCAGTCCACCCAACTTCACCCTCAGTTTATAATTTGGTTCAGCACGCTGTCTTGCTGTAATAGATGAGAGAGAAAAATATAAGCTTAATGCAATATATGTCACTCATCATCACAATGATATCACCAATTAAGGAAAATTAATAAGCTCCACTTCCAATTAACCTTTTCCATACATACTCTTCTGAACTTGATTTGAGGCTCGTAAATTTAAGTAAGGTAACAAAAGCCGAACAGTATTTCCTGTTTTTATCGCTGCACCCACCTTTGCTTTGAGATAACGTTCTTATCATCCGTGAGCACGCGCGTCCCCAAGACACGTCTATTATATTTAACAATCACCTCACAGAATTGAATATCAACTCCAGTATCAGTCTTTCTTACTCGACCAAGTAATATTAGCCCCATTATCCGTGGAAGTAGCATATAGAAAGGGACCAATGACCGTAATCCCAACACACATACACACACACACCTTTAGCCAATATATTCTGTCAACTATACGTACCTGTGTTTGCACTATATAATATTATATATACTGTACGGCTGTGACACGATCTTCACTCCTTCCTAGTACACCCAAGGCCTTGACTCGGCCCAACCCAACTCAGACTGACTCACAACTCTTATCGTGGGGATGGCATGGCGCCGCCTGGGAAGCTGTGGCGGGGTGAGCGTTATTGTGTTGGAACTACACGAAACTTTCTGACACGTAGCGAAAATGAATGACTATAAAATTGCTAGATAATGGTGGTATGCGCATGTGTGAGGGTAATGAGGGCATGTGTATAGTCAGCGCCTAGCGGATGCAAGTGATGGCGTGGTGGCGAGGGTGTGTGGTGAAGTAGAATAGCTATATACTGTAGCCTACAGTGTATGGTGACGTGGGGAAGCTATTGTGTGTTTCGTGAGGCAGGTGAGGGTCTGTTTTAATCTTGGTGAGAGCAAGGTTGGGTGAGGGTGTGTAGCCTAGCGAGGGATGTAGGTGAGGACTGAGGAGGCCGGATGTGTGGTGAGGCAGGTGGTAAATAGATTATAAAACAGACAGGTGTGTGT
This sequence comes from Petrolisthes cinctipes, assembly GCA_033782935.1. Taxonomy (NCBI): domain Eukaryota; kingdom Metazoa; phylum Arthropoda; class Malacostraca; order Decapoda; family Porcellanidae; genus Petrolisthes; species Petrolisthes cinctipes. The sequence goes on along the minus strand of JAWQEG010002960.1, from coordinate 116,407 downwards.
GTGTGCTACAAGAAACGATGTGTTGTGCCTCTGCTCTCCTGCCTCCATAATCTATTATTATTTAATTTTACTTTAAAACTGTGGACGCTATATATCTCGATCAGTTGTCACTATAATCTATAATATTCTTTTTGAAATATACTGAGCGCTGAGGCGTTGGCCACTTCCGAGATTTACCTGACTGCTACGTTGCCAGATCTCGTCTGGACAATTATGGGATTAGATCCTCATTAAAAATGACAAAGCCAGCCCTCACTAACCCACCGCCTGTTCTCTCTCTCTCTCTCTCTCTCTGTTGCCTATAAAAAAGTGTTTGTAAAGTTACAGTTGGGCCCATAAATATTGGAATATACGACAGAAGATCAAAGTTAGAGTTATTTTGTCTGAGGGCAATATATACTGCACATATTTGTGACAGCGAAATTTATCTGCATTAGTTATCTTATTTCAAAATAATCATTATAGTTATAAAGTTATAAACGAAGCTTTGTGAGTTCCTACGCCCTATAAATACCCGACAAATATTGTGGCCAAAACTTTCAGGAAAACGTTGTGTTATGAGGTATTTGTATTGTAGTAAAAGAATTTCACTGTTGCCAAGCAGAGGATGAACAGTATATCGCTTGCCGTTAACAACAAAACATAAAAGTAAATCTTTCCTTTTCTGTTGACACATTATGTTGTATTATAAATGCGACACTCTTCTGAGGATATAACATAATTTTTCGTTTGTTTCGACTTTTATTCCTCACCACCATTGCTCGTGATGGTGCAATGATAAGTCCTCTATTTGCTTTCTCTTCTAAAAAGTACTTATTTACATTATAATTAAGTTCTCTCTTTCTCGTCTATGTAAAACATGATAGCGAGTAGCCAGAGGAAAAGTGATGGTAGTGACCTGAGTTGACAGGTGGAGCTTACGTACTTATCCGTGAGTACACTCACCCTAGGTGCACTGGCAACGTCGGAAGAGTATTCTGCCCAGTGTTGTAATACATATATATATTATCATTGTCAATATGAGAAGTGAATGATACTTTCATATACCTACATGGCCTTAGTAGTGAAGTAAATGTATACGCAGTAATTTAGATTAATTTAGCATTGGTAAATAGCTGATATGAGAGAGTGAGTGCAGTGTATTGGTCTGATTTGGCAGAATTGCGGGAGGGAAAAACATCCCAACAGCCAACGCCTCAGCGCTCAGTATATTTCAAAAAGACTATACCTCTTTATCCAACCTATTCTAGGTGTCGCCGCCGTTATTGACGGCTGTCAATAGGCATGCAGACTCAAGCAGAACAAAGGGGGAGGGATGAGTAATAATAGGCTACCCCGATAGTGCAACTCATCTCTTTATTTGAGTACGGTGAATCTGAAACCACTATCATAGGAATTCTTGTACTACAGCTTATCTTCATATAAGGTTAAATGAAATACTAGGTTAAGTGAAAATGCTGGTGAAAGTATGTTACTTAGTGAAGAAATATGGATATTTCATTCAATCCCTCACTGACCAAGCCTTCTTTCAGCCAGGCTGCCTCAAGCCCCCTGGGGACACCAGCTGCTGCCTCCACTCCCTGGTTCGGACCATATAATATTATAAAGGCCCAGGCTTGCTGGGTCAATAACTCACTCCAACTCGAGCACTGGAAAAGGAAGGTTCCTGCCCACCGTCACTCTGTCTGCCGCCACACCACCTAGCTGCCCCAAGTCTACCCGTGTTCCCGTTCTGATCACACGGCCAACCTCCTACCTCCAGCCAACTCTCCTGCAGCGGCTACAGCTCCCCTACGGCACGGCACGCCATCATACTACCATATTCTGTGTAACCTTTATGTACTACCAATAAACTGTATTGTGTATCCTAGAGTCTGTTCACTCCGGGTAATGACGCAAGGTCCCCCTTGACCCTATAAGCATTTAATTTGTTTCCTAAGGATGCATACAACTCGTCGTAAATAAATTGGTGAAATTGATACAGACAGACAGAAGAAAGAGTGGCGTGAAGAGAGATTAAACACACACACAGATATATATATATATATATTCCTCGTGTTTTTAAAATGAGGGAGAAGAGCGTTTAAATTGTTTCCTACAGATGTATAGATCTCATCATAAATATAATGGTAGAATTGATACAGAAATATATATATATATCCTCTCTCTCTTCGACTGAGTGAGGAGAGAGAAGGGTTTAATTGTTTATTGCATATCGGCATACACATTTGGTGTTAACTGGCATCTCAGCTCGACTCTAGTTTGTACCACGAGCTGTCATTGGCTGAGAGACCTGAGGCTGACCCAGCAAGCGTTTTGATTGGCTGAAAGGACCCTTATGACACCTACATAGTTGGACTTGGTTAATATGCTCCCGGGCAACGCCGGGTACCTCCGCCAATATATATATATATATATATATATATGACACGACATGTACTAGCTAATACAGCAGGTTCCCCACTGCTCAGAGTAGCTTCACTCCCGCTTATCCCTTTCTTTTATATGTTCTTATTTACTCTTTCCCATTACTCTACTTGCACTGGTTATCTCCTTTTAGCTAAACCACAACAATTATCAAGACTCTTACACCATTGAGGGGCTGTGCTGAGCTGGGGAATCCTTTCCAGACTAGGTTATCCAGTAGTCCAGTACAACAGGCGATGTCACATTTCCAATACCAACCAATACCTATCCCTTACTGGCTTCAGTGGCTACTCAGGGCCCGCTACTGGCTTGTCATGTGGTGTGGTGAGGCGCCGTACCCCTCCACAGTATCGCATCTGTTCTTAGGTCAGCAGAATCTCGCATAAACTACACACCAGCCTCATCAGCCACACTTGTACTCCCACTCTCATTCCTACCTTTTGCATGTCATTCCATCCTTAATATCGATATATCTATTTATCTTCATCTAATATTCTAATCCTATACCGCCGTGCATTCTTAATCATACATATCTATACTCCTATTATATCTCTTAACTAATTATACTGCTGGTACGGCATTTATTTAAAAATACCGCCGATACGGTGGTTTCAAGTTTCAACGACGACGACGTTTGTTATTACTTTATGTGGCTGTGTGTGTGTGTGTATTTACAGAAGAAGGAAAGTATGAAAGGAGGGTTTTAGGTAGTATTTGGCTTGGGTGACCTCATACCACAAGAATAATTAGAGGTAACATGGATAATATGAACATTAGAAGTGATTATAGAGTTTAATAATATCTTCCAAACAAGTAAAGGTTCGGTAAGGGGCTAAAAATCACATTCAACTATAAAAAAAAAATAGACTCCTACTAGTCCTTAGACAGTGATATATTGTACAGTTGTTGATATAGTTCATAAGTACAGAAACATATGATCACTTCAGCTTCAAGATATTGTACAGGAGTAACTAAAGTACGGTACCATGGAAGAAAAAGTCTGCTCTGAGAGTGACCGAGTATATACAGTGAACTCCTGTAGTGACACCTCCACAGAATGTACAAGTGCAACAAATTCGGGCACAGACAATAATTTGATTGATAATGAAGCACCTTACGCTGGTTTTAGTACAGATAAATCAGATATTGACCATGTTATCGTACAGGAAAGTGGTGAAAAGTCAGACAAAGACCAGCACACTGCCAAACTGGGTAAAGTATGTAGGATATGTGGTGAAATGACAGTCATATATGAGGGCCCTAAGAAAGGCATACCAAAGGAGGAAGTTGCAAAGCATGTAAAAAAAATTTGGAATGTTGACCTAACAGATGAAAGCCCTGAAGTGTATCCGGTTAATGTTTGTATTAGCTGTGAACGTAGAATAAAAAGATTATACTTGAAAATTAACAAGAGGAAAAAATGTGAATTGTACCGTGAAAAGCCTGCCGAGTTCATTGAACACAGTGATAAGGACTGTCATGTGTGCCAACTAGAAGAAGAATTGGAAACTTTATCTACTTGTAGTCCAACAGTTGCACTGACAGAAGACGAAAGTAGTAAACAGACTGGGAGTGTGCATGATAATGAAAAGAGAATGGTTTCTCCTTCTCTCACTTTATATGAACCACGTAGAAATTCAGCGCGAAAGAGATGCCTTGAGAAGCAAGAAACAACATTTGTATCAGTCTCCAGCCAGACAGGCTCATTTCATGGGTTTACAAATGTTACTGGTTTGGAGGAACATGATTACATTCAAGATGAATGCTCAGATGTGCCAAAGAAACAGGGGGGTAGAATGCCATACCATAAACTGGCACTTAGTTCAGTGACTACCAAGTATGTTCGACAAGACAGACTTAAGCCGCTCATAGCTCTAGTAGACAAGTTTTGTGAAGTGCAGAAGGAAGACAAAACTGAGGTATTATTTTTCCTGTTAGTACAGACTTTGCGTGAAACTGGTGACCGAACAAGGGGGGGACTGGTGGCTGACATTTGGTGTGGGCGGGACTCCAGCAGCATGTCCCTCACCCAGGAGGAGTGTCTAGCTAAGCGCATTCTTCTCAAGCAGACGAAGGACCAATACAGGAAGGAATACTCCTATTACAAGGAAAAACTAAACAAATGCTTGCTAAAGCCTCCCTCTCTCTTGGACCGACTGGAGAAGACATATTTTCCTGAGAATCTCGAGTACTGGGTGACAGAGGGTGATGGAGGTCACATCATACACCAACATTCAAGGAGCTTGGAACCTTCAATAATCTCTATTCCTCAATCTAATGGATGTGGGCAGGGGGAAGAGGCACGGAGGGGAATACTTGGGGTACGCTGGCACTACTTGGATGCCCTCACCAAGACTCTGGAGGAATTGTGGGGGACACTGGAACGTGAAGTGGAGGAGGACATGTATCTTCAGGCTGATGTGGCAGATTACTTGGAAGAACGTCGTGATGCAACTGCTTACACTGAAAAAACTGACCCAAGTGGAAGGGCAATACAATCCAAAGTGGTTACCTACATGTTTAGAGTGATAGCCCTAAATATGGTTATAAAGGACAAAGTCACTTCAGTGTATAAAGTGGACCCCAGTGTTACCCTGTACCGCCCTCTCATGAAAGCCCTGTTAGGTGAAGGGAGGACTTTACAGCCATCCTTATCAGCCATTGAGACAGAGCGAGCATCCATATTGGACAAGATGGTGCACATCAGGCTTCTCAACGCTGCCATTCTGAAGGTCATTATAAGCTTTACTTCCCCGGTCGTGGAGGCACACAAAGATTACAGGTCAGTCATTTGGTTATCAATGTTGCTGATGACTTACTTCTTCTTAGGAACTTTCCAATAATGGCAACTGTGACAAATGGGCCTCCAGATTCCTTTACCCCTACTCATCCGCTTTATGCTCTTGATTAGCCTACTGTTCGTTCATAATCCCTCCTTCCTTCACATACTTTATAATGTTTCATTTGTGTATCCTCCCCTTCTTGCTCTGTCATCCCCTTCACTGATCCAATAATATCAAAGGGCTTACCATGTTGTCCATACTATCTCATTGTATTTCTCTACATGCATTCATTCCACCAGTCACTAAATTGTGGTATTTTACCACAGCTATTCAAGTGTCAGGTATACTATACTGCCTAGCCTCAGGTCTCTCAGTTTTGAGGAATCAATAGACTACACTGCAGCTCTACAGTCTCAGCAAAATTTACCCTCCTCTTTAACTCCCCTAGAAACCCTAGTGGGCTGAATTTGTGGTCGCTGAGGAAGATGCCAACAGTACTCAATCGTTATGGGAGTGTGTGCCTGGATATGAAGAGGAGCTGGCTGGCTTCGAGTCCTCGTCTCATCAGCGTCAGCACCGGCGTCAGTGCCAAGCCCAAATGCAGCCGATGTGGTCACCAGGGTCACAATGTTCGCAAGTGAGTGAGTTTGTGTCATATCCTTCCCTGCTATAACAGACGTACAACAGCTGGAGTCATACACTGCTGGAGAGGGAGAGGGAGAAGGGTAATGTTTTATATGTATGTATACTATGGAAGTTTGCAACTCATGATATATGTTACCAGAGAGGGAGATAGAACATAGTATTAGTAAGGTTTGAAGAAGAGCTACTGGGTAGTTTGTCTTGTGCTATGCTAGAGGAACCACTATCCCCCAGATTGCCTAGAATATCATACCAGTCTTAAATTTAACTTCATGTGTCTTTCAGGTGTTCAGTGAAGTGTGAATCTGGCGAGAAGACCGGGCCACTAAGAAAGCGCAAGAGAAAGTACCGGTCTGTTCCTACTTCATCTCACCAATCACTCTCATCCTTGCCCACTCAGGTACCATACACTGTAGCATACCATAAAACACCCTAACTTCGGACTGCGCCATAACTTCGGACATTTCGCGAAAAAATGTAATAATTCAACTGTACTGGAAGAGAGTGCTATATTTGCAAAAAATAACGATGGTGTTAGTTAGGGGAATGTTCAAAGACTATTACAATAGCTTGAATATGTGTGGGTGAAAATATTCAACAAATGCAATGGAAAAAAGTCTGCATTTTTGAACCCTGCAAAACTTTGTTCACACAGAACAAAGAGTTTCAATTGTAAGAACGTGAATGGAACGATTATACGTGGACACGCTCTGTAAGTACTGGGCAGTAATTTTTTTTTTAATATATGCATGCATAACCGTGTTATGATTTTTTAAATGAATATTTCTATTTTTTATAGAAAAAAGTCCTAACTTCGGACAGACAAATTAATATGGTACCGGTACTTGACCGCAAGCAAAGGATGATTTTTGATGTAGATGTAAACCTATGGCCTAAGTAATGATACCATATGATATAGTTCTGTAAGATTGTCAGTACTACCAGTACCAAAGTTATTGCCTGTAAGGTGCTACAGTATGGTGCTTTAACCAGTAATGAGTTTTATTTTGAAGAAAAAAGTTATATTAGTTATTTAGTTCTAGTATTTTATACAGGTAATCTAGTCAAGGAATACCGGAAGTGTGTGTGTGTGTCATTAGTACCTGGAATTATGTTATTATGTATTATGTACCTTATGTAGGTCCTATTATGTTATTTTAGTATGCATTTGTTGAGTCAGTGAGGTAGCAACTTGATATTTAGGTTAAGTTTTTTTTTGGAAGGAGAGGTCACTTCCTCTTCCGGTTTTGTGTATACGCAATGCATTTTTTTTTTTTTTTTTTTTTTTTTTTTTTTTTTTTTTTTGCTAAAAATGTTTTTGAATAGTTCTTAGTTAGATCTATGCCAAGAAATCCTCACTACAATGTGATATGATGCAACTTATTGTGATTTCAATTTATGTGCTTAAAAGAGAAGCTATTTTTGGATATATCTTTTTATATATCTATAACTCGGGCCATGAATGCGGCAAATTTTTTTTTACATTTTTTTAAAACTCCTCATGTGTCCGAGGTTCGGCTAGCGTGTCCAGAGATCGATGCTGTTAACCATTCTCATGTTTAAAGGGAAAATACAATCCTGTCCGAAGTTAGGAAAAGCTGTCTGAAGGTAGGAAATTTCTGCCTAACTTCGGACACTTGAAAATTAACAAAAAAAAGCACGACTTTAGCGTGCTAAATTATTTTTGTTATATGGATTCAGTAGGTACTCTCCCTGGCTACCACATGACACCATCAGGAATAAAATTGCACCATTATTAACAGAGTTATTCACTAAAACATGTAAAAAATGTCCGAAGTTAGGGTGTTTTACGGTATGCATTCTTCTTTCTTTGCACAATAAGAATTTATTTTTCCTTAGCTGATGATATAGTCCAATGCTAGTATCATTTGGTCAAGCAGAACAGGACAGTATATACCTGGTATGTTCTTTTCACTTACTGCATCACTGTAGTCCATTTATCTCTAGCTGTAAGGAACTGTCATAAAAGATATAAATATGTTGACTCTTGTTGGTTGGTGTGACTTCCAATCTCAGGTGACGAGTCCACTGAGACATTCTTTTCTATTGGTTGCGGACATGTACCAGCAACTGCAGAAAATAGAAAATATACTTTAGGCTTTGTACTAATGAGGGATACAGCACATTGCTGTATCCATAATATTTTTCTAGTGTCAGGCAACCATAGGAGGGTTGCAGCCACAATATTCATCCTCATACTGGATTACTGTGGGTAGGGAAGGCATTTGTTGAAGATACAATTATGGGGTTTGTGAGACAGCTGGGTGTCTATATGTGCTTTAATTAGATATCTGTATCAGTGGTGTAATCAGGATTCCACACATGGTGGGGCCAAGAAGGGGTCAGATTTTTTTTCTGGGAGTGAGAGGGAGGCATTCAAATGTGCTTATTTAGTGAATAAAAAATATTAAATGGTGGGCCCAGGGGTGCAAATGGGTTAGCTCTTACACCCTTTGGGCTTTCTGTAGATTTTTCCCAAGAATATACAAATTAGTTCACTTCATTTATACTCACATGTGTGATATCAAATTTTATAGTTTACAATCATGTATTATCTCCATGTTCAAGCCATTTTTGTGTATTACATTTGCCTAGTCAACCACTCCACACTCGGCACCAGCTGCTCTCACACCTATGCCAGACTTCTGATACACATTCTCTCTGCTATCACCATCCCACCTCGACAAGCCCCTTACTCTTCTCAGGTACCTCATTTGGACTGTGGGAAGTAAAGTAAATGTTGAAAAATTCCTCAGGTCAGCCGAGATGTAAAGACGGAGACATGTGGAGAAAGTGCTACCCCTCCAGAGGCTTCCTTACCACCTTTAACGACCACTTGCCTCACTTCTGCTCTTCCTATGGCCAGTGGTAGTGGTGCAAGTGGTAGTGGTAACAGTGGCAAAGAAGTATTGTGGACATGCCCAGGCCTCACTTCTGCCTCCTCATACCCAGGAACATCACCAGCTGCATCTTGTCCAAGCTTTACACCCAGTGTCTCATTTCCAAGCTTCAGTTCAGGTACTTCATGTCTGACAGTCAGTTCAACTGCTTCCTACCCGGGGATGTCATCATCAGTTGCTTCATGTTCAAGCCTCCCTTCAAATGTCTCTTGTCCAAGTTTCACTACGGGTGGTGTATGTCGAAGCTTTAGTTCTAGTTCTTCGTTATCAACATTTACCTCAGCTACTTCAGTTCCAAGTTGCACATCAAGTTTCATGTGCCCAATCTCTATTTCAAGTAGTACATCATATCCAAGCTTTAGTACAACTGTGTCCTGCCCAACCTGTACATCAGTTACTTCATGCTCCAGTAGTACTTCAGTTACCTCAAGCTTTGCTTCAACTTCATCAAGCTTTACTTCCAGTGGGTGTAGCCAAATGATATCAGGCTCCAACGATGATCAGTTTGGTTCTGGGTTGAGTCAGACTACATCTTCCCCATTGTATGTTTGGACTTATACACTGGTGCAGCCAACTTCTGCCACAACACAGCTAGCCAATACTCAACTGTGTCACTCAAGCACTTCACAGCCATGTCAACCAGCTCTGCCATCTACTATGCAACCATACCAACCTCTCATGTCATCCACTACCCAGCCATACCAGGCTGCCATGCCAGTTACAACACAGCCATATCAACCAGGTATACCAGTCACTGCACAACCATATCAGCCAGCTCTGCTGTCCGTTACACAGTCTTGTCAATCATCCAATATACGGCCCTATCAGCCAGTCATACCACCTACAACACAGCCATGTCAGGCAGCCATTCTACCCACTACACAACCACACCAGCCAGCAATATTGTCTACAACACAGCCACACACATCATCTGTCACACTATCATATCAGCCACATTCATCCACCACACAATCTCATTTGTCCACCAAACGACAGCAGTCAGCCTTGGCATGCCAGATGCCAAATATTCAAGGCATGCTACAACAACAGCATTCTATACCAACCTTACAGCCACCTGTACACCAACAGCACACATCAACACAACCATTACAACACTCTTTAGCAATCTTACAAACACCTACATCAACTTCACAAACATGTGCAAACCAAAAGAAAACACCTCCACCACTACAGCAGCAATCTTTATCAAACTTGCAGACATCCCATGTATCTGTATCAGCTTCTGAAAAACTGTCAATCTCAGCAACTTCCCAGTCACCTGTAGCAGCAATAAAAACACACTTATCAGCCTCACAAGCAGTGTTATTGGCTTCCCATACACGTAGTAGCCAACAACACACACAGTCACCTCAGTAGCTTCCAATATCCACCTTTCAACCACTAAGAGCAATCTTTCAGACACCAGTTTCAACCCCCCAGACAACTGTATTGGCATCACAATCCCATGTACAATAGCATCTGTCCCTGAATCAAATGATATACTTGGTCCATCAAATCAGCAACCAGGATCCTACTAGCCTTCTGTCATTCAGCAACAGACAGTTGTACAGTGGCAACCCTCACAGCAACTGCCTGTATTTCCCTCACAATATAACCTTAACACCAGGCAGCACACACAACCAACTGTATGTTCTCATCAGTTACCATACTGGGTAATGCAGGAGCAGCAGCAGTTATCATGTACACAGTCTGAGCAGCAGCAGCTGGTCTCGGTATTACAAAAATCTAGACCTAAACCATCTAAAGTGTTAACACAAATGCATTATCAGTCTCAAGAGCCAGTGACACTAATGCAGCAGGCAGGAAAGATCTTACAGCAGACCAAATCACCAGCTAAGTTCTCAGAGCAGCTACCTTCTCAGTCAAAATCATCATTCAAAGTTTTATAACATTCCCAGTCTCTGGAACCAATGACACATTTACAGGACCCAGTGCAATGTTAGACCAGCACCACCAACAGTTTGAACCATCAGATACCCACCCTTCAGTCCCAGCAACCAATGACAGTTGTACACACCCATCAGTCAGTTTAGAGATTGCAGCAGTCATTACATTCCCAATTGCAAAAACAGTCACAGCCTTTTCAATCTGCCCAACATGCAGGGCAGCAGAAGATGCAGTCCCTTCCTCTGACAAACATGCACCAACGAACACATTCTCCTTTTTCTCCTCAGTCGCTTGTAACAGTTGTACAAGACTCGCCAATATAACAGACAACTCAGATCTGCCAGTCACTGTTTTTTCCCAACCAGTTGCACAGCTCTCACATAAGCCAGGTATAGCCCTTCAGCATCTACCAACATCACATAGTACTCCATGACAGTCATAAACCTACCAAATCCCTCTCTTCTACTGACAGTGCAGGCATAGTATTATATCATTCACATTTAGTTCTTCAGCTTCCACCTGCATTGCAGCAGTAGGGAAGTGACACAGTTACTCTTGCAGCAATTATAATACTGTTTAGTATCAAAGCTCTGGCAACAGTTACATACCTTGACTTCATGTATCAGATGTATTTTCTGCGAGTTCTTATGAACCTGCTATGGCAGCAATGGTCAACAGAAGTGGAAATAATATAGCAGCAACCGATAGAAATGGAAAAGTGCAGGAGCAGTCAACAACAGTGAAAAAAAACCTAATGACAGACAGAAATGGAAAGCAGTGCAGCAACGGAAGTGGAAGTAGACTCAAATAAACATTCTGGCAAATGTGGAGCAGCAGGAACCATATGACAGTAAATCACAATGTTAGAACAACAGAGAAAACTAATATAGAAATGGCAGAGACAGAGAACACCTCTGTAGCATTTCCAAGAACACCAAGTGAAAAATCCTGTTCTACCCTTTGGCCATACCTCAGTGGCTGCTTCACAGGTCTCCAACAATCAGGTATTATCCGTAATACTTTCCTCAAGTAAATTAGACGTGGTATCACAAAAATATTTCTATCAACATATCCAGACAAATTCTTGTTGCTGATCTGACATTTGATTAGGAGCTCCTTTTTTTTTTTTCTATTTGGAATGGTAACATGATTTTGCTGAGGTATGTTAGAAAACAAATATTTTTGCCATGTAAATGCACCTTCTAGTAGAGTATCTGTTGTTGCCTCTCGTGGTTACATTCAGGGAAGGGAGAAGCACTGGTATTCAAAATATGAAACTAGGGCCTATCTGACATTTATTTTGGTTGGCACCAAGTGAGTAGATATTACTGAAACTCACACTTTGTTATGAACATCTAATCTTTATGATGTTTAGTGTCATATGATTTATTAACTTCCAAAATTGTATTGATAATTGACCAATTGAGTGTCAGTGTCTTTTATTTGTACGTTATGTTGACAAAGTCTCGGATAATTATATTATACAATAACTGAGTACAGTATAATTATTGATACTCAGGGTTTAACTAAAAAACAAAAAGTAACAAAACACATTTTCTTTACCCTGTTATGTTCTCACTTGTAACTCTAGGTATTTTTCAATTAAAATGAAGCTATTGGTAATCAAAAGTCAAAGGGATTGTTATTATTGTAGTGTTGTGTACTGTATATCATTATGAATACATCCCATCTCTTTTTGTAGGTATCTAAAATTTAATGTCCACAGATGGTATTTTAAGAGGCTTCTATCTTCTAGGTGATTGATTGGTGTGTAACTCCTATCACTTGGATGGCAAACTTTGTGATGTCAGCTGTGAACATTTATCGTAAACTATGGAAAACTCTACTTTATTTTATCAAGATAATGTACGGTGGAGCAAGCCATCCTAGAAAAGGTGAGTTTATTGCAATTTTTTCCTTTTTATGATAATTAAATTAATTAATGTAATTGACATGTTTATTTTAGACAATAATTTTTTTTCCTTTATGACAAAATAATTAATTGTTTTAAAAATGAAAGTTTTCTCAAAGTAAAACCTTCATGTAATAACTTACATAAAAGTACTAGAGGATGTGATCGACTATGTAGGCCTAGTCAGCTATATAGGAATGCCTGCAGAAGCAGATTTACCAATGTAGCCTAATCCATGGAGGCTGTAATTCATGTTAATTATGTATGTCAGGCTTGAGAGGAAAGGTATACCATTCTGCAACAATCCTCTAGACAGTGCTTCTATCAGTCATACAGGATTTAATAAAGGGGGAAACTGCATCTGATGCAGAACATTCAAATGAGGTGTGACATCACATGGACGAAACTAAGCGAGCATTTCAGCAAATGTCTGACTAGTAACGTAGTAAATCTGCCCCTGCAGGCGAACTGATAGGTCCATTCTACAAATGTCAATTCTCAGCCTGTATGCCCAGGTACTAGACAGTATTTGAATATGATGCTTGACAACATAATGAAAGAAATGGCAAAATTCTATAGAATATAGATGAAGAAAGAAAATGAGAAAAAGGGGGTGATGAAAGTTAAACCAAGGATTATGTGGAAGGAAGGAAGAAAGGAATAAAAAAAAAAAAAAAAGTGTTTATGAGGCATCTGGAGGTAAAGGGTCAAAATCATCTGTGCTTGAATTATCAGGTATTATATGGAAATGTTTGTGATGTGGTACAGTCATGGCCAATAGTCCTGCAACACCTCAAAATGAAACGGACTCGAAATAAGGTGAGAATCTATAGCTGTATATCTCCGTAATTTTGGTTCATAAGATTGACTCTCATGGCTCACTTTCATTCACCCGTAACAGAACTTTTGACCGTGATTGTACCATAATGGAAGTGGGTGCACTTACTATTTTGCTATCTGTCTCCAGTTGTCTTGTACAGTACAATTGTCATTGAGTGAAATTAGTTACAACAGGTTACTAAGAATGGAAAATGGGAAGGAATTCTATCCAGACTACTGTAGTCATATTGGTCAAATAATTTGTCCTCTAGTACTTTGGTTCTCACCCAGTGTATTTACAATGCAGGATTTATTTTGTACAGTAGTCAAGAAATAATGTATTAACAAGGTATTCCCATCAGACTAATGTTAGATTGTACTTTAAATATGACTGGATAGCTAAGATCAGTGAAGTGGGTGGCAGAGTGGAAGAGGAAAGGCCTTTGTTGTTGTGGAATAGATATGTGGAACAGTAGACCTATGGAGGAAAGTGTGGGGAAAGAAAGAGATCCTTGAGAAGGCCATATAAGTATGTAGGGATAAATTTTCTTGGAGGGTTTGTCATGTCCACCCCGGTTGGCTCATTCTAGGTGGGTGCAAGGCTCCACTATCAGAGGAACTAATATCGACAGTCCGCATCTTATGAGATTTATCAAGTAATTATTGGTATATTGTTCATTGCTTTAAGAGCCAAGGTGTTGTGTAGAATGTTTTTGTAGGGTATATTGGAGTGTACAGTATCATGTCACAGGTGACTGAAACCTCTCTCCTTCCTTGTCTCAATTTCAGTACAATACTTTGGGTTGCAAAGGGATGCAACTACGGTAAATCTTGTGTGTAGCCAAAGAGAAGATAATCATAGTAATATGCTTTGTAGATTAATTCCTGTTCTTTTTGAGTAAGCGTTGATAAGTATTGCTGATAAAGAGGTAATGTGTTTTCTTTGTGTTCATTGAACTTTCCAATAGTCATATTAATTCCAGAAAGCTTACTTAGGTACTGAATATCTTGTTCAAAGGTTTCCATCTGAAAGATGTAGAAAAAAAATGCACATTAGTGAGGGGGCACTCAATCCTATAAAATGAAAAGAATAATTGCCACTTAGTGAGCCACTGACCATCTTTTACATACATAAGATGCTCTTACTATGACCAGTAATCATTACACAGTAGAGATAAACAATGATGTATTGTATTTGGCATGTCAGTCTATCACAGGAGGAGGGAGGGAAGGGAAGGGGACATAGAGGTGTAACACGGACACATGGAATGCATTGTTATGAATATAGGTGTGTCAGTTTTGTAATGATTACTGAGTTTAATGTAGATGGGCAGTGGGTTACCTCATATTGTTCATGTAAGTTCATTAATGCAATTCCTAATCTTTACAAAATGTAAATTGGTCCTTGGTGGCAAGTTTATTTGCGGATGACACTGTGTTGATGGCTGAGAGTGAAAGGGAGTTACAGAGGGTGGTGGACGAGTTTCAGTCTGTGTGTGAATGAAGGAAACTGAGGGTAAATGTTGGTAAAAGTACAGTGATGGTATTTGAGAGAGCAAAAACTGAAGTGATTGACTTTGCTACACCTTACAGAGTAGGAGTACTAACTGAGACGAAGTGTGAGATAATTCTGAGGGGTGAGAGGATGGAGGAAGTGAATGAGTAACTGGGTACAGTTCTGTGTAAACATGGAAGTATGGAAGGAGAAATTAGGGAGAGAGCAATGAGGGTTAGACAGGTCATAGGATCACTGGGGAGGATTATGAAGGGTAGAAGTGTGAGTATGGAAGTGAAGAGGGGACTATGAAATAGTGTAATCCTGCCAACACTGACATAGGCATCAGAGACATGGACATGGAGTAGGGCTCATCAGTCTAAAATAGGTGCAATGGAAATGAGTTACTTGAGAGGAGCATGTGGAGTTACTAGGTGGGATGGAGAAAGTAATGAGAGTGTGTATGAGAAATGTGGTATGAGTGAGAAGGCAATTGGTATTGAGTGTGGAGTGGTTGAGAGAGTGAAGCGTAATACATTGAGGTGGTTTGGACATGTAGAGAGAATGCAAGGTGAGGAGTTTGTAAAGAAGGTGTATGGAAGTGAAGTTGTGGGACCTGGTGTGAGAGGCAGACCTCCGGTTAGATGGTAGAACAGAGTGGAAGAGTATGTAAAGGAGAGAAATGTGAGGGGCAGAGGAGGGCTTGACCAAGTAAGGATGGAGTGTTGGAACAAGGAAAACTGGAGACACTTCTGCCGTGGCCATCCCCTTGGGGGAGTTCCCGGAGTGAACGAGGCGTCAGAGCTATAGATAGATAGATAGATAGATAGTGTTGATTAGGTTTATAGGACAATAATACTGCTCAGTTTTTGCTACCCGGTAGAAATACAGCAGTGGCTTGTACGTGACACATAGAATGTTTTGTTGTCAAGTTTGGCAACTTTGCCTCACAACAAAGCTTTTAGCCATCAACACCCATTCAGAATCCTTGTTTAGTACACCATGAAACCCATACTGTAAACTTTTTTTTTTTTAAGTCTGTCCTACAATAATGCAGTTAATATTGCAGGTGATGGAGTTACAAAAGCTGAGTAAAGGACATTGGGTCAGCTTGATTGTTTACAAATACGAGTCTACTATGGTAGTCGGGTACAGTAGAAAATTGGTTAGAGTGAGGTAGGGGATTCCTGATTGGTAGAGTGGCTATGTGAGCAAGATAGACGAAACAGGATTGGCTAGTGATGATGTCAAAATGTTGTATTGCACAGGCACCGCAGATGACCCGCCAGAGCCCGCCTGGCTCAAATATCGCACTAGCTTAAGTTCAGTTGCATTACTTATGTGATTTTGGTGTGCCAATATCTACTGTGTTATACGAATATCGTGCTAAAAAAACTTGGATTGGAGGAGGTCTGATTGTACTTATAATTTCCTTGTACTGTACTATCATGGACAGTAATATCGTGCCCCTCTCATCACTGAGAGACTTGATTTGTGTTGGTAACACTGTTGATATCACCACCTCTCTCTCTCAAGTCCTGCGTGACTTGAGAGAGAGGAGGTGAGATCAACAGTATTACCAGCTCAAATCAAGTCTCTCTGTCAGGAGGGGGGCACGATATTTTAGTCAACAATAGTACATTATCAGCACACTCATACTCATACAATTTTTTTTTGCGATACAGTATACATAATCGGTGTATAATAAATGCCTTTTTATATACAGTACTACTGTGTATAAAAAATTGGAGGTTGATCTCACCTTAGCATAGACCTTATATTTGATGTCACAGGGTGCACATCTCTCATGTAGCGGTCGCCAGTGGACATTAATTTGCCTCATGCAGGTTCCAGTAGCTCCAGGCATCTTGCTAGAGCACTTCAGTATAATGTCAGCCACATACAGTGCAAACTCTCTGAATGTGGGCTGATTAAACCCTCCTGGCTTCATGTTTTGTATTGTTGTATTGCTGTCAAACTGAAATGATGTCATATTTTCTGCAGATAAGGGTTCATTAGAATTTAGGTTTGTAGTTATATTTCTTACAATTGATTCTTGATTGTGTACCAGAGTGATTGATTTTTCTTCTGAAAGTCTTTTTGAAGGTAGAGAGGTATCAGTTTCTCCCTTATGGTATTTTTTAGCAATATTTTTTTTAACATTTTGATAGCCTGCTGAAAGTATTTTGTCTTGGTATGCCGATACTAACCTGGAAAGAAGAAAAGTAAACAATGAAATTGTATTGTCAGGAGAATTTATGGTTAAAAAATAATGAATCATAAGGGAAGCGTTTATCATACAGGGCTTCCATATCCACAGATTCATATATGTATTCCCAGTGGAATACTTAGCTCATAAGCTATACACAGGGTGCCATTTCTCTTATGAATGTTGCTGATTATCTTAACCCAAGTAATAGTTCTTGCTCTTAGCTCTCCACTAGGTTAAGTCCTGTATGTACTGTATTGTAACACACAGCCCCATTGTATGAGGGTTGACTACATGTACAAAACTTTGTCTAATGTCTTGAAACCATTGTGACCCATCTCCAGGGGTCTCCTGTGCCATATTTGAGTTTTCCATTTTGTATTTATTTAAAATAATCATAAGTTGTGTGGTGTGTTCAGTAATATGTTTGTATGTATGAAGTAGATAGGAGGAGGGTAATGATTTTGTGAGTATGTTTCATTACTCACAATGTAGATGAGATACAAAACAGGTCAACAAAGGTGACCAGACAGGTGAAATGGGAATGTAAACACTTTGATCCCTACAGTAGTCCAACATCCACCTGAGGAGTATATATTACCCTGTTTGGCTGCTGTCATTAACTTCTTACATACTCATGGAGTCTGATTTAAGGCACAGCTTTCAGGATCTGGTAGCTTTCAGTTTTACAATAAGAAAAGTTTGGATCCATCAAGATTATAGACACCATAATAATCATAATTAATATGGGTTCATGTGCAGGAAATATAGTGAGTCAGGCAATGATGACTCCAGTTATAGGGATACTGTACAGTATTGTTGCTTCATTGGAAGGCTACTAACTTATCCCAGCTATGCTACAAAAGCCCTATTTATATACATACATAGGTAATTTGTTTCTTGCCATAATTTGGAGGAATCCATAACCCTCAATTTTAAATCACAAGGGATTATCTCCTTAAAGTCAGTTGCAATCATATTGGTCATCACCACCCCTTAGCCCCTTTGACCGTTTGCACGGATCCGACTTCCGTCAATGACGTCATGAACGGCCATATATGAGTCCGTCCATTGTGAACCGGGGCTCGTCTACCATCCCGGGCAAGACATGGAACGGATCCAGCAAAAATGAACTAAAATAATCTTTTACGGAAGGATGGCGGTGGTGGTGTCTGTGTATAACACCTTCTTTGAGCACAAGATGATGCACCGATATACATGGAGGAGAAGGGATGATAGAGGAGAACAAAAGAGTTTAATTGATTATGTAGCTGTGGATGAAAGATTACGGAAAGATGTGATGGATGCGAAAGTAGTGAGAGGAATGGTTCAATGCTCTGACCATTTTGCAGTCTTGGTAAGGATGAAGGTCAGGGTTAATTGAGAGTACTGTAGGAGGGGTGAAGGGGAGAACAAGAGGCAGGTGGCAAGTGGAAGATTAAATGACATTGAGTACAGAGAGGTATATAAGAGGAGGGTGGGTGAGGTGCTGGAGGATGCAAGGCTGAGTATGGGGGAGGGAGTGGGAGTGAATGAGGTGTATGAAGTGTTTAAGACAATTGTAATGAGGACAGCAGCAGAGGTAGTAGGATACAAGACACAGAAGAGGGGCAAGAAAGGGAGTGCTTGGTGGTCAGAAGAAGTGAAAGATGCCGTAGAGAAGAAAAGGAAGACATATAGGAGAACATTACAGAGGAATGTGTCAGAAGAAGTGAAAGAGAGGTGGAAGAGAGAATACAATGTATGTAAGAGACAAGGGAAAAGGATGGTGAGTGAGAGTAAAAGGAGAGTGGATGAGGAGTTTGGTAGGAAACTGAGTGAAAAGTTTAAAGAGACCAAGAAATTATTCTGGAAGGAGGTGAAAAGAGAAAGAGGAGAAGGAAAGTCTGGCAGCGTGAGAATGAAGAGAGAGGATGGAGTTACTGTGAGTGGAAGTGAGGAAGTGAAAGAGGTTTGGAAGAGGCATTTTGATTGTTTGATAAATGGGGGGACAGGAGGGGAGGCGGTGGTGACATGCATGGGGATGGAGGCAGGTGGTAGACGACAGGGTGTACAGGGAGAATTAGGAAGGGAAGAGGTTAGGAAAGCAATAGGAAAGTTGAAGATGGGAAAGGCACCGGGGGTGGATGGGATAACTGCTGAAATGTTAAAGTGTGGGGGAGGAGGTAGTGGTGGAGTGGATATTGCTTATATGCACATTGGCTTGGAGGCAGGGACAGGTGCCAGAGGATTGGAGAAGAGCCTTAATTGTACCTTTGTATAAGGGGAAGGGGAGTAAGGAGGAGAGTAGTAGCTATGTAGTGTATCGGGGAAGGTGTATGGGAAGGTTCTTGCTGAGAGACTGATTGAAGTAACAGGGAATAAAGTTAGTGAGGAGCAGGGAGGGTTCAGAAAGGGTAGAGGATGTGTGGACCAAATATTTGCATTAAAATCAATAGTGGGAGAAGTATATTGGGAAGGGTAGAAAGTTGTATGCTGCCTTCATGGACTTGGAGAAGTCATACGATAGGGTTGATAGGAGAGCTATGATAGAGGTGTTGAGAATTTGCTGAAAGGCATCGAGGCCTTTTATGCAGAGGCAACAGCATGTGTGATGGTAGAGGGTGATCTAAGTGAGAGTTTTAATATTAGTGTAGGGCTGAGACAGGGATGTGTTATGTCACCATGGCTGTTCAATATATATATGGATGGTTGTATGAGAGAGATGAAAGCCAAAGTGAATGGCCTGGGGGTGAAGTTGAGCCTGAATGAAGCAAATTGGTCCTTGGTGGCAAGTTTAATTGCGGATGACACTGTGTTAATGGCTGAGGGTGAAAGGGAGTTGCAGAGAGTGGTGGACGAGTTTCAGTCTGTGTATAAACGAAGGAAACTGAAGGTGAATGTTGGTAAAAGTAAAGTGATGGTGTTTGAGAGGGAAGAAACTGAAGTGTTTGACTGCTACACCCTACAGAATGGGAGTACCAACTGGGACTAAGTGTGAGATAACTCTGAGGGGTGAGAGGATGGAGGAAGTGAAGGAGTTCAAGTACCTGGGCACAGTTCTGTGTAAACATAGAAGTATGGAAGGAGAAATTAGGGAGAGAGCAATGAGGGGTAGACAGGTCATAGATCATTGGGAAGGATTATGAAGGGTAGAAGTGTGAGTATGGAGGTAAAAAGGGGACTACGAAATAGTATAATCCTGCCATCACTGACATATGCGTCAGAGACACGGACATGGAGTAGGGCTCATCAGTCTAGAATAGGTGCTGTGGAAATGAGTTACTGGAGAGGAGCATGTGGGGTGTATAGGTGGGATGGAGAAATAAATAAAAGTGTGTATGAGAGATGTGGTATGAGTGAAAAGGCAATTGGTATTGAGTGTGGAGTGGTTGAGAGAGTGAAGCGTAATATATTGAGGTGATTTGGACATGTAGAGAGAATGCAAGGTGAGAAATTTGTAAAGAAGGTGTATGGGAGTGTTGGAACAGGGAGAACTGGAGACATTTCTGCCGTGGCCACCCCCTTGGAGGGAGTTCCCGGAGGGAACGAGGCGTCAGAGCTATAGATAGACGATCTGGATTCTTCTATGAGTTTATGTTGTAACTTCTAATAGAAAACAATGCAAAGGTCAACTAGGATATCATACCTTTCTAAGCCTACAGTATATTGACTCATGCCATAATTACAACTTCATGCTGGGCCTATACATGAATTTGCAAAAAGCTTGAGGTGGGATAGCGGACATCTCTTCCATATTAACCAACTGGGCGTCATTGAGCATGTTTTCGTTTATGATAGGTGGATTTAAGCCATATGCAACCTTGGAGCAAATAATACTTTTGTGGAGCAGTTTCGTATGAAAAACAGAAGTCATGCTTGCTTTTTTTTTTTGTAAACAAACGACTCCGTGGCGCAAATAAAAACAGACGGAGCTTATCGCCTCTGTAGACCTACCTCCGTACGGTTCGTGACGTCATTAACGGATGTCGGAGCCGTACAAATGGGCTAATGTGAACCGGGCATTTTAGTCTCTGATGTTTTTGCCTACTCCAAAATTTGTGGTTGTCTCTGTCTCAAGAACCCTAGATTAAGTTACCTTGTGAATGGATGCCTGGCAATGAGGAAGGACACAGCTTGTCCATTGAGTTCTCTCATTACTGTCTTAATGTTAGGACGAGGAAATAATTTGTTAGCTTTGGAGTGGATCCAGTG
Organism: Petrolisthes cinctipes; assembly: GCA_033782935.1. Taxonomy (NCBI): domain Eukaryota; kingdom Metazoa; phylum Arthropoda; class Malacostraca; order Decapoda; family Porcellanidae; genus Petrolisthes; species Petrolisthes cinctipes. The sequence continues at coordinate 95,097 of JAWQEG010002960.1, read as the reverse complement.
AGGTGACTTGCCAGTTATGTTGACTCCAGCCAGCTTCAGCATGTATCCCAGGGTTGTGGTGGTGCCTGCCTGTAGTTAATGGTAAAGTAACATCAAAAGTAAAAACATATTTTAAGATGAAATTGATAAAACCAAGACTCAATGCCATTTGCAAGAATTATAGGCACACTTGTTTTTCGTGGTACAAAATATATCCATAACAAAACTTTGATCCTCCAAATGCATATCAAAACTGGTACTACAGTATAGCATAGATGGATGAAAATTATTAATAAATTTGGGTCCTAAATTACAGTAATGTAAGATCTATAGCATAGTTGTAGTGAAAGTTCATGTGCATGTTACCAGTGTACTAGCATGACTGTTTAGCTGAAAATATAACAACCATAGCTGGTTTTGATGTTAAAACAGGCAAGAACTACTATCAAGACCCCTGAGTGGATGATAAATAAATAATCACTTCACCACCACTCAAAAAATGCATCCATGAAGAACAACTGACAACTTTTGTAATACTTGTGGCTAACACCCCAAGCATGCAAATCTTCAGAAATACAGTTTTCCAATTACAGCTACACTTCAATTACTGTTCTGTTGCCATCTTAGAAGAAGCACAGGTACTTGGGTTAATTAAAACCAGATGTTCAAGAAATAAATTGATTTCATGTACTGTAACTCACATCAACTTTTCTTCATGATTGTACCTTGGCATTCCTGCAATATGCTAGATGGTGTTTGGTGTCGATGGTAAACAGGTTATCGATATGGAAGCGCTTGAGAGTGAGGTAGTTTTCTTCGCAGATTTGTGTAACCCTCTTTTTCCTCTTGAGCATCACATTCTTCCAGTCTCCAAGATCTCCTGTCTGAACGAGCAATAGTGCTATTTAGTGATTCAGTTGTGCGAAAATGTCATACAGTAATAATTATATTTAACACTATATCACTGGAAATATTTTTACTGACAAAACCTGAGTTATGACAATGATTGGAATGATGATACGGAGATATCACATGACATATGGATAGCAGATACTTTTTCACAGCGCCTTAGGTGGGACAGCCAGCATGAAGGAAAAGAGAGACAGGTGAAGATTTTAAAGGAAGCTGCTCAGGTTCAAAATCCCTCAAGTATTGCCTACGAAAAAAAAAAAAAAATGATTGTAAGTCATACCTTCTTGCTGGGGTTTCCAGTAACTATACTAGTGATAAAAGAAGAAATGTTTCTGTGAAATACTTTATTCGACAAAGCTTTCATAACATAGTCACGAGACAGAGATAGACAGACAGCAGGCAGACAGACAGACAGACAGAGAGAAAGAGAGTAAACCCACATTTTTCGGTAACACTGAGTCTGCTCTTTTTCTCTGACCAATGATTGCAATGTCTAGAATCTTTAGGGCATTATTATTATACGTATCAAATTAAGAGCTGTGTGTTTTTCAGTTTGAAAACGGTAAAAGGGGGTGGATACTCAGAAGTAAGCGAAAAGAATTATGTCAGAAGAAAGAGGAAAGAGAAAATGGAATAAAAGCAGGATAAAGAGAAAAGGAAATGGGAATAATAGAGAGAAATGGAATAGAATGCAGGATAGAGAGAAAATGAAAAAGGAGTAAAAAAGAAAATGGAATAAAAGAGGCAGAGAGAAACTGGAATAAAATTAATAACAGAAAATGGAATGACAGGAGGAATTGAGATATAATAGATTTAATGGAGGGATATAAAAATATAGGAATGAAAAAAGAAATGAGAGAATTTGGAATAAAAGGAGAAACAGAGATAAGAAATGAAAGGTGAAATAGAGATAGATGAAATGAAAGGAGGAATAGAGAATATGGAATGAACGGAAGAATAGAAAGAAAGTGGAATACATTAATTAAGGAATGGAGAAAAAAAAAGGGATGAAAGGGCGGAATAGAGCAGAATTTACGAGTCAAACCAATGTCGTTACTCGGTAGCAGTCGAGATATTTTCTAATACTCTGCTGTGTGTTATTTACGGATTACATCGGGGGGGGGGGGGGATCTGGACTACCCCATTGATTACTGTCTTCTTCCCAACCATGCATGTCCTCGCACTCACTCCATTCGGCTTCTCTTTCCCCTTCCTGCACTCCTTCACTCTACCCCTCCAATTTCCCACCAAACTCTCCTCACCACCTTCATCACCATTTTGCTACGTAAGTGTTGCCTAATATGATCAATCCAATATTATGAAAACAGGACCTGAATAGAAATGATGTGATAATTTTGTATACAATTTCATTCCATGCGATGTGACCCTGATAAAGTCATCCGAGATTAATATCTAGGCCAAATTTGTTATCACCAGCAGGGTTAGTGTGTCGTCGGAGTGGGCAGTGGTCGAGAAACTAGAGATGAGTTCACGGTCCCACAATATGTATGATTCAGAGTCACACTCCCTAACAACTCATCATCACACGGGGTACGGAATTCAAATTTCTGATTGGCTCAACACTGGCAACGCTAAGTGGTAAACGTGGAAGTGGAGCCAACTGCACAGTCGGCGGCAAAAGTCGTGTCGCCACAACAGCCAAGCCATGAAGTATTGTATGGAAATATAAGCTTCACGGGCTCGTAAACTAATAACTAAGAGATATTTATTAATTTACCCCCTGATTATTATATTCCTGTAAGGTGAAATGTGTTGGGTCGATGATTAGACTTTGTTATTATCCTTCAAAAAGCGCTGAGGGAGGCGACACGACACGACATTTGCTGCTGACTGTATGTATTGTATCTACTAAGTGAACACAGGTGTGTATATACAAAGGAGGTTATGAATATATTATCTTAACAATTCTGCCTATCCAGGGTGAATCCAGCCATGGGACATCTCGCTTGCGAAACATATGACATGATTGGTCAAGGAACCTGACTGTAATTTTGTTTTAAGTTATACAGTGTTTGAATTTAATCAGTTAGAAAAAATAAGGAAAGGCGGAGATCCAACCTTTCATCCGGTATTTATAGACATCTTTGGGGAAAATGTCTTGAAATGCCAGTGAAAGTTCAGAAAATTGTACCTCATTTACTTTCTTTGGTGTAAGTTTACATTTATTGCACCATTATACAGTGCTATATTGCAGTTTTACAAAGGATAATACGTACGGTGTTCATTGCTGGGGTTGTGGACTCTACTGTGGGTTTCTTTATTTTGTTTTCTGTATTCACAATGTTTGTTTCTGGTCGAGGAAATGCGATGACTTCCACCTGTTTATCCCTAATTATATTACTGTCACTGATGTTAGCAAAAGTTGTAAATCGTACAAATATGTTGTCATCTTTTCCCCCCCTCTCGCTGTTTGAGGGGTTGTTATCTCGATCATTATTTGCTGTGGGTCGTGGAAATGTGACATCCTCATTTTGCACCTTCTCGCTGATATTATGGACATGTTTATAGATGGGAGACCTGTAGCCTGTGATGGAAGTGGGAATGTGGACGAGGGTGATTCTCCTGTCATTCTCCAGCAACAAGCGACAGATCCAGCTCCCAACCACAGCCACCAACAGGAAAGTGGTCACATTACGACATGTGAGGATACGAAACAGTCGCTGTTCCTGGAGTAAAGAGGAAGATTTTCAGGTAAATGCAATATTTATATTTTATTGTCTTAGCCTGGTCACCACAGAAGCATTTGCTATGTAGGGGAATATGTGGGTTAATGAAGTGAAAACAAGTAACTCATTTTTCGCGATATTTTTTGTTATACCCATTTGCTATTTAACACGAGGTCCAAAATACAAATATATTCCCAATTTATACATTTCCTTTCACAGTAATATGCACCAATGTTTGTTTTTGCACTACCGTATTATTTATAACACCACTAGGATCCGGCACTACTTCGAAATAATAATATATCATACAAATCAACTAACAAGCCATTCACTGCTTCGAAATGAGCCTGAAACATTATGATGAGGTCAGTATCGCAACATACAATCAAGTCCAAATTTTAAGATGATTTGTGAATACAGGCCCTGATATTTTGTTTTCATTGTTAGAATGGTTGCCTCATCAGTAGTCATCAGCACAGTGAAAAATGAATAATCACACACATACACACACGTGCTCTTTTTCACTACAAGTGTAATAATAACAGGCAAAGTGTTATGTTCTGGGCCCTGTGGTGCGATGCAATAATGGATATTGCAAGTGGGCTGCTGACCTTTGGAATCTTTACCTGTTAAGCAACTTGTTCTCTTTTTCGACAAGAGGAGGTTCTTCACACAACAAATATTTACGATGATACTCTAGTTTAGGAAATGATACTACAATATGAGGGAAAATTGCCTGGGTAGATTTGTATAGCTATGCCGCTAAAATTATTCTCTTTAGGTTGATATGTTAACCGATGAATACAAATTATCATTTTTAGGAACATTAAAGTGATACTTTATCTTTGAAGACCTCAACTTTAGCAAGCTGTTACATTCTCATTTCCGACCGAAGTTCTTACAAACAGTTTAATCTTAGACTGCCCAAACACAAGTTTAATCTTAGATTGCCCAAACACACGCAAAAATAAATTGCTCCCTCGTATACCGGTACATACCCTCATTTAATGTGTGATATTTTTACGTGGGTTCTGGTTACTGGTTGTGACGGCACTCGGCTCATCTCATCACAACGCCACATCTACCACTATACTGACTAGACTGACCAAGGTGAACAAGTTCTCTCCTCTCTTACTCCCGGGCTCCCTCACACTGGTCCAGCACGGAATAATCTGCCATAACTTTCTCCTTCTCCTGCTCTTCTTGGGGTCTGTTGCACTGAAAAGTTTGGAGGAACAAGTATCCTCCATTTTATCGAACGATGTCGTGTTCTCTTCATTTAATTAAAAGCATTCCAAAACGTGCTCTTCACTTTGTCTCTTTTACGCACTATACCTACTGCCGGAAATACTAAGTAACAACATAGAAAATTACCTCACTGCCGATGATGGTGTGCATCAACAATTGCGCTGCTGCTGGAGATTATTGGAGTCTATGGTGAAAACGAGGAAACACAGATCCTCTTCGCCCCTTCCGTATGCTGCCACACGTACGATGTTATGAATGAAAACGCCTGACACGAGTGCCACATTGTCTACTATGGTCACGTAATAACTACTTCCTTAGGTCTAAATATTAGCGAAACATCGATGTATAGAAAAGAATCCTCCTGTCTGTGTGTGTTTATGTGTTGTTACATTGCGTTCACATGTGTCAGAGCCCGTACAAGATGCAACCAACACTTTCACTGTCTTATAACTTTCACCCAGCACTTTCTCGACCGGTTGATTGGTTGGATGCATCACTCAGCGCAACGTAACATAACATAAGCAAGCGTCCTATTGTCTTTCCCGTTATGGTTCTCAAACATTTATTTTTCTGGCCATTCGTCATCCTATAGACTTCTCTGTGTCGGCTGTAACATAGTGGGGGGGGGGGTCTGTTGAAGGGGTATACTCTTGTGAGGTCGGTTCGGAAAGGGCGTGTGTAAGCAAGCAAGACCTTATGGATGATGAGGAACATGTGTGCATAATTAGGAAGGTGTGTATGTGTGTGTGCGTGTGTGTGTGTGTGTGTGTGTGTGTATACTTGCGTTTACCTTAGAGTAAGTTATTGCTCAATGGGTTTCTGTAAGTGTGTGTGTGTGTGTGTGTGTATGTACTAGTGTTTACCTTAGAGTAAGTTATTGCTCGATGGGTTTCTGTAAGTGTGTGTATGTGCGTGTGTGTGTGTGTGTGTGTGTGTACTAGCGTTTACCTTAGAGTAAGTTATTGCTCGATGGGTTTCTGTAATACAATGTTAACCAATAGTCCTGCAACACTTTCAAATGAAACTGCCGCAAAAATTATGCAAAACTATAACTTTTGGTCTTTGTAATATTCGTTCATTAGATTCACTCTCACGGCTCTGTTTCATACACCCGATGCAGGATTTTTGACCATGACTGTACCATTGCCCACTTATACTACAGTCAGTGTTAATGTCCATTGTTAACCAGACAGGCCTTCACAGTGCAATTTATACTGAGTAAATACTGAATAAGAACTTTAAGTCTTACGCAGTTTTCCACGTGACCTTCCTATCTACAATATGTTTGCGGAAATCATTGTCATTCATTATCCTCATATTTTGTGGGTTATGGTTTGACGAGCTGGCTTGGAGAGTACGGAGTTTTTGACCGTGATACTACCGTAATTTTCTCTCATAACTCTCCAAAAATGATGATCGCATCGATGGAGTACACCAACGGTTGTTTGTGGTCCGGATCGTGGTAAAAAGAAATATATTTTACTTTCAAGTAACTGACAACACATCTAACTGTTGTGTTCAATGCCTGCAAAAGGAATGAGCAGGAAGAGAGTTATTATAGGTTGTTCATGACTGCTGGCTCACATCTCCGGGTGTGTGTGTGTAACCCATGGCAAGGCCCATGGTGTAGCCTTACCTCCATGGTGTAAATCACGGATGGAAGAGCGGGAGGGGGGATATTTTAGAGTTATTGCTGTCACGCACTTCATGTGCTTGGCGTCTGTGCTGTGGGAGGAGTGGGGCGGGTTTTATGGCGCAGAAAATGAACAAAACTACCGTACTATAGTCTTTTTGAAATTAATATACTTAGCGCTGAGGCGTTGGCCACTTCCGGATTTACCTGACTGCTACGTTGCCAGATCTCGTCTGGACAATTATGGAAGTAGATCCTCATTAAAAATGACAGCCAGCCCTCACTAACCCACCGCCTGTTCTCTCTCTCTCTCTCTCTCTCTCTCTCTCTCTCTCTCTCTCTCTCTCTCTCTCATCTGTTGCCTACCGGTATATATCGCTTGCCGTTAACAACAAAACATAAATGTAAATCTTTCCTTTTCTGTTGACACATTATGTTGTATTATAAATGCGACACTTTTCTGAGGGTATAACATAATATTTCGTTTGTTTCGACTCTTTTTCTTCACCACCATTGCTCGTGATGGTGCAGTGATAGGTCCTCTATTTTTCTCTTCTAAAAATTACTTATTTACATTATAATTAAGTTCTCTCGACTGTGTATATAATGATAGCGAGTAGCAGAGGTGCTGCTCCATCTTGAGTGGCAGCCAGAGGAAAAGTGACGGTAGTGACCTGCAGACCTGAGTTGACAGGTGGAGCTTACGTACTTATCCGTGAGTACACTCACCCTAGGTGCACTGGCAACGTCGGAAGAATATTCTGCCCAGTGTTGTGATACATATATATATTATCATTGTTAATATGAGAAGTGAATGATACTTTCATATACCTACATGGCCTTAGTAGTGAAGTAAATGTATACGCAGTAATTTAGATTAATTTAGCATCAGTAAATAGCTGATATGAGAGAGTGACTGAAGTGTATTGGTCTGATTTGGCAGCATTGCGGGAGGGAAAAAACTCTCAACAGCCATCACCTCAGCGCTCAGTATATTTCAAAAATACTATAGCTGACTGTTATAGGGGACGGCGTATACACATTCAGATATTTCCATCGACATGTTACATATTCGTAATTATATTCTTCTCATCCATAGGAAGTTACTGCCTGCTTGGATGTGGTCAATAATTTAAAAGTTTTAGAGCCCCTTCACACCTGAGCTGATTCCTTTCCTCTCTTCAGTTGTCCCTCTTTTCCCTCCGTGTTTGCGCTGTCTTCTTCACTTTTTTTTTTTTTTTTTTTTTACTACAAGGTCTTTCTGGCCCAGGACAGTGTTTTTTCCTACCTTGTTGGACACCATCGTCTTCATTATCAAGTTATTGTTGTTAATATTTTTCTTATACCCAACACTGCTGGGGAAAGGATAGGCTTTTCTGTTGTAGCCTATATGATAATAGTCTTGAGTTAATGGAGTTATATATAGTCTGTAGACGGAGACAGAGGCTACTGATTCAGATCCTACAAACATTTCCTTGAATAGCACCTGTATTGATGGAGTCAGTTTTGTGGCATAGTTTGGAGATGTCAGAAACCCATAATATTATATACTCAGTTGCTGTTCTAAGGTGGTGTGGAAATAAAGTCAAATTTTTAATATGTACAGCAGTGTAATGTAATGTTAATATATGCAGTACTTCAAATTTTTACGAATACGAATACACTGCAATACCGTTAATTCGAATACAAATACAAACACTTCATGAGAGTATTCGTGAATGCAAGCATGAATACTTTTCGTTGAAAAATAACACTTGCATGTACGTAACTCAGCAATCGGCATAGCACTGTACTAAAGTTATTCAATAGTAAAATGATTTCATGAACTTATGTCTGATGTCAGTATTCAGTACAGGTTTATCACACCTACCTTAATTAAGTAGACATATTAGTGTGTTTTTCTAAGATTTCCAGTATATAGCTAATCAGTTTTGAAAGAAACATAACAAAATATATCAAAATGTATAAGACTTTGCAAAGCCCAATCTTTCTTTATTTACTAGCCTCATGTTGTAAGCATCACTTCTATTCTTTGGTGTATTTTTTTTTTTTTTTTCAATTATGCTACTTTTTGTGAAAGTGAATGGTGATATTAAAAATCTAAGATATTTTACAAATATCTGGTGTGGTCTGAAACACGTTTCCTTCAGGCTTTCACTGACAAATGGCAACTGATGCAGTCTAAACAGTATTACAGGCCTCTATCACACGAGGCAACCAGTGGCTGCCACTGGTTGCCTCGTATGAAAGGTCCAGGTAACTGCAGGCAACTAGTGTCCACCCACCACTGACTCCCTCCAGTCCTTGCCATTGTTGTCACTTGTCAATCGAAAGAATGGCGTCAAACGAAGATGTCCTTTTCATTTACTTGTTGGTCAAAAAGAAGAAGAGGCGCACACAACGGAGAAGAATGTATGTGCATCAGATTTTAACATCTAGAATGGATAAAGGTCTGCATCCTCACAGGAAGCATTCCATAATGCAGGTCTTATATCTACTTCATGAATGAGTTCTTTTGTATTCACCTTCTCCTCTACAGTCTTCACTATGCTTTTCCACCCTTTCCATCGAATATATCTGTTCCTCACAAAGGCTTGGATAACACTAAAAATTTGAAGTGATGGACAGTGGCCAACTGAACGGCTCTGTGTGGCTGCAACCGGTGGCGCCATATGAGAGCTCCTATTTGAAACAATGCCTTACAACGAGTGGCTATTTTCTAATCTGGTCCCTATAAGCGCCTGTCAACTTGCTCTGTGTCATTTCGTTCAAGGCCAAGAGATATCGTTAATCCATTCGCGTATACACACACACACACACACACACCACTCCTTGCCCAGTCCTGCTGATTTGATTGGCCATTGTTTTGAAATATATTAATTTTTTTGTGTAAGTAGTGAATTTGTGTGTGTGTGTTTTTTCTATATTTTCGTTATATAAAAACGTACTCCCTTGTGTTTCCCTAAGATAGGTGAAATTAAATATATAAAAAATTGTACTAAATGGATGAAAAAACCTAGAAGTATGTTTTCGAACACGGGAAGTCACAAGGGTTGTACTCCTGTTCAAGACCAATAACACTAACTTTTAGTCTTATTGGTCTTGCTCCTGTTGACCTTTTTTCCTCTCTCTGTTGATCACTTTTTATTATACACTATAAAATATTATGTTCTAATCAAGATATTACGAGCTCCAAGTAAATTGTCACTGTGAATTTTGACTGTAAGGCTCACATATATCATTTAAAACAATGAGTGAGTAATAACAGACATGAATAATGCTTTATTAGCAGAAATATTCAAGAATAAAAGGAACACTCCTATTTTTCCCGGTGTGCTGAAAACCTCTAGCCAATCAAGGAAGCGAAAGAGTAGCCTACTTGACCTGCCTACCGCACCTGTAGGGCAGGGCTTCTCTGCCATCTAAGGCTGGACAGAGTAGCCTATAGTTGTGAGAGAGAGTCATGCACCGTCGGCAACCAGTTACTGGCTGAGCAACCACAGTGGCGTTATATGAAAGGCTCCATTGAAAAGTATGGAAGGTAACTAGTTGCAGCCACTGGTGGCGGCCACCGGTTACCTCGTGTGAAAGGAGCCTTAGTAAGACATGTCAGTATAGCAAGAATTCTCTCTCTCTCTCTCTCTCTCTCTCTCTCTCTCTCTCTCTCTCTCTCTCTCTCTCTCTCTCATACGTTACGTAAATATGGGACAGTGGTTATCTTCTGGATTTCCTTTTCTGAGAGTCAGGGTTCTATTCTCGGTTGGTATAGCTGGTCTAAACTCCCCTACACACACACACACACAGACACGGCGGATGTGGCAAACAAACGAAGAGGGTGTGACTGACTCCCATATCCCGTCGTATACCACAGTGATACCAAGGATTTACTACAGTGTTCAGTCACAATTATATTATTACACGTCCAGTCAGTCCCACCATCTGTTATTGTTGACGGGTCTATAATTAATTGCATGTATACTGTTACTGTGGACTGTTGGGTGGTGTGAGATATTAACAGGCTCTAATCAAGTCGTCCGTGGTCGAAAACAGTTTGATTATATAAAATTTACGATGTTTGTGAATGTGTTGTTGGGGAAGTCAGTGACAGTCAGGCATTGGGCACACAAAACCATCACTGTGCTTTGTCAGGAAGAAAAATGTATATATAAATACAAAACGTCAAAATAAGAACATAGAGGAGTTGATATAAAAGTGTTAGCGAGTGTTGCCATAGCGGTGATGATACTCTTGGAAAAATATGTCGTCGTCGTAATGGGAAAAATGGTTGTGGATTTGTGATAGATATTAATAATCACCGTTGTTGTGGCTGTGTGTGGTAGTGGAGGTTTGTCTACTCTGTGAATGGTTGTGGTTGTTGTTGTTGTTTTTTTTTGTTGACGATAACTAGTAAAAAGCCGTATAGTTAGGTGTGGTGACTGTTAAGTATGGCGAGGTGTGGTGTGGTGACTGTGAAGTATGGTGTGGTGACTGAATTATGGTGTGGTGACTAAAGTAGAGTGTGGTGACTGAATTATGATGTGGTGACTGAAGTATAGTGAAGTGTGGTGTGGTGACTGAAGTAGAGTGTGGTGTGGTGAGGTGTGGTGACTGGAGTATAGTGAAGTGTGGTGAGGTGTGGTATGATGATGTTGAAGATATGATAAATAGTGGTGAAGTAATGATGCTTTGTAGTTGACCTTGAGGATCTGTGATGGTTTGGTTGTTGGTGAAGGTAATTATTGAGCCCTTGTGACGGATTATTAATGAGGATAATTAAAACCTAGCGTGTGTTGGTGAAGATAATTATACGGTACGCTCATTATGGCCTTGTGATTGTTGGTGAAGTTATTGAGGGCTGGATGTGGTGGTTGGTAAAGATAAAACTGTCTTATATAGTGGCCACGAAGAAATGAAAATAAATATGTAAACAAATCTTGAAATGCTTGGACACGAAGAAATAAAAATCTATAAAATAAATAATAAATGAAATAAATAATATATCCACTGTGTTTTCGGCACCAGATAAAATTAATAAACCAATGATTGGACACGATCCGAGAAGAAAGAATGAATAGAAGGATGAGTGACTGAAATATAAGGGGGCTGACTTTGAACCCATGGACCATAATCATACAAGAGTCAACAACAACATAAACGATACGTGAAGAAAATATGAATGAGGCGATGGAGAATCATTAACCAAACCAAAAGATATTGACTTGTACACACACACACACACACACACACACACACACACACACACACCATTAACCAGAGTGAAGAACAAACACCATGGATGATAAAAACATTGGTAAGTGCCTGAAAGAAATATTTAGTTAAGGGAGTAAGTAGCATACAGTTAAAGGAGTAGTATAAGGGACTAGTATATAATTATAAAATCCGGAAAAACTGATGATTCCTCCAAGCAATAGGCCACATTAATTTATATTGTTAAAGTGGTTATGTTTCCTGAATGGCATAATTACATACTTTGGAGGAATCAATGGACTCCAATGTATAAAAAAAAAAAAAACAGAATATACTCTAGATCCAGTGTCTGAACATGTAGTTAAAAAAAAAACCACAAGATTAATAACATCCTATGATAAACACACTGACTGACAGATTGCTAACACTTGTGATGTCTGCATGTCCTATTTTGTGCTTTTACTGACTGGATCCCTTGTGTAATGCTGCCTTCTTTCTCTATTTCCTGCTTATCTATAGGAGTTAATTAAGGCTGTATACAGTATAATGGTGGTGTTGGTGGTGGTGGTGGTAAATCTTGAGCAACTAATTCCTCCAAACTATTCCAAGCAACAGGATACCATTATATTTATTTATTCATTAGTCCTGTTTCCTGACATACATTTCGAGGAGGAATCAAGGCACTCCAATGTACTGTACCAAAAGTATATTACTCCCTTCAATAGTACTGTATCGTGAGTGGCATTTGGTTCTCTCAGTTAATGGGATACTGATACAGTATACGAGTACTGACAGTCCTGCCTCAACGATATATCAGAGTTCATCTTAAGGAGACAGTACACTTTTGATATACTGGACTTCCTTGATTCCTCCAAAGTGTGTCAGGAAACAGGACTAGATTAAGAATAATAATGGTGGCCTGTTGCTTCGAATAGTTTGGATGAATCAGTTACTCCAGATTTACCAACACTGTACTACCCCCTTAAAGATCCTGTGACCGTGTATGGGAATTGGAAACTTCTGATTCCTCCTGACTATGCCACAAAACACACTCCTTCCCTATAGGTGGTGTTTCGTGGCAATATTTGAAGGACTCATTTACCTCCATTTTCTGACCATATCATATAATTCCTTAATTATAAGATACAGCACATCTGCAATATCTGGAAATTACACTCGTTTCCCTCCCCCTGTGGTTGGGTACGAGTTCGGAAATCGTGACTTATGTGCGTGTCAGTAACAGCTGCACAAGTGTAGGAAAAAAATTAATGGTTTGGGCGACCCTTTGATTTCAAGCTGTTCCTCCTTTCCGTTTTTTTTATTTATTTATTTATTTATTTTTTTTTTTTTTTTGTGCGTGTTGCCCCCTGTCTCTTTCTTTTTTATTTAGAATATTTACTAGTTTTTTCAAGCCTATCACTGTCTTAAATTTCAGCTAGTAGAAACTATTTAGTAAACCAAATTAAAGTATATCAATCCATCTTACCAATGTTGTAGAGAGAAGCTATCACGTGATAATTAATTTTTCGTTACTCCCATGTGTATAGAAGCTTCAGGTGGTAGTGTACAGTCGGCGACAAAAGTTGTATCGCCTCATCTGTCAAGTCATGAAGTATAGTCGGCGGCAAAAGTCCCGTCGCCTCACTCAACGCTTCTTGAATGATAACATAAGGGCTAATCATCAAACAAACACATTCAACATAGACTACATAATTACAGTAACCCATGGGAAATTAATACATTTTCTCTGATTATTTAGTTCACGAGCCTGTGAAGCTTAATAATGTTTTCATACTTACTGTACATCAGAGTTTGACGGATTTGAGGACAAGACTTTTGTTTGCCGCCAACTGTACACTATGGAATACGAGTATATGTTATAAGCTTCACAGGCTCGTAAAATGAAAACCCAGAGTAGTTTACTAATTTGTTCCCTGGATATTATAATTCTGTGTTGGGTCGATGGTTATGTTATCCTTCGAGACACGACTTTTGCTGCCGACTGTACATGCATAGAAAATAATATTATATTCAGAGAAGTGAGTGAATCTTGTACCTGGTATAAAGTTCACTAGCACACTTGAATTACCACTGACTGGCAACCAATGGGAGCAGCCGTGATATGACAGGTTAATAAAATTGATAAATACAGGTGCACCTTGAATAGAATAACCCCGATAATTTCCCTGAACCTCGCCAAGTCGACTCTTGGGGCCTTAATACTTCAGTGACTGCAGCGTTAATTAAGGGGAGATTCTCTTGGCAAATTTGGAAGGCTACTGATTCCTCCTAACTATACATGGTAGCTTATACCAGAAAACAGACGCCCTCAGTGGTACTAATATAGGGGAACTGTTTCGTGGTATAGTTTGGAGGTATCAGACAAGAGACCTTTCAATTCAACATTAAAAGAGTCTCACCTGAAGGGGAGATTATTTTGTTTGCAAATTGGAAGGATACTGATTCCTCCAAACTATGCCAGGAAACAGATCACCTTCATGGTACTAATATACAGGGGATCTGTTTCGTGGCATAGTGTGGAGGAATCAGAGACCTTCCCATTCACCAACGAGAGTATTTCCTCTTCACTAATTAAGGACCCTGTGATCGTGTGTGGAATTGGAGTCGCTTCTGATTCCTCCTGACTATATATATTGACCTCCAATTTTCTGACTACATCACAGGGTCCATTAGAAAAGACTAGTAAGAATCCAGGAAAGAAACACTACCAATTTACCCAAAGCTATAAATTTAAGAGTGTGCAGACGTAATTAAACCGTGGCAATAAGTACTTCGAGTTTGAGAATAACCTGTTTCTGGATTCAGGATTTTAGGTAAGTAATTAGTCCTTGAATATGTTCTTGTTATAATATTACTAAAACAATTTATCGGGTCTGGTCAGGTGTACAATCGCTGCACATAGTCCTTGAACAGAGAGAGAGAGAGAACATATTTTTCCATATAATTAATTGGAAGCTACCGAACATTTGGTGCTACTATTGTGTGAGGTCTACCACCATAATTATGTCGTCTACCCAGGTGCAGCGCGGAGGTCTACCGTACCTCAGGCTCAGACTGTCAGCTGTACTTTTGGGTGGAACTGCGTGATCGAAACAATCTAATCTCTATTATTGAAAGGGGATGTTCAAATGGCTTCGCCCTTCCACAGCTCGGCTGCACAGATCAAGCTCCCAATCTTCTCCATAATTGACGCCCCTATCTGGTTCCGGCATGCCGAGGTGCAATTCTGCCTCAAAAAAGTCAGCAGCCCCACCACACAGACCGACCATATTCTAGCTGCCCTCCCAGATGACGTATTCTCCCGTATCGCTGAATGGTTGGAGGCTAGAGTGACACCGCCATCAAATATGAGAACCTCAAAACCTATCTTCTCGAGCGTTTCACGCCCTCACCAGCGATGCGAGTGAAACAGCTCCTCCACCTTTTTCGCAGCAACCCATCAGTGACCAGAAGCCCTCCGACGCCCTATTCGAAATGAAGGCCATAGCAAGACTTCCTCCATCAACCAGTGGGGTGCCACATCAAATAGACCTGATGAGGGCACTGTGGCTCCTCCGCCTCCCTGATTCCATCTGTGCTGCTATCCCCAACGCAGAGGAACTTGAGGAGACCGACCTAAAATGACAAGCAGACCACCTGATTGATGCACTGGCAGCTTCAACCCCCCACATCAACGCCGTGCCTTCCAACACCCCAACAGCATCCCAAGATTACGAGGTTGACATTGCAGCAGCACACCACCCACTATCAAACACCCGACAGACACCAGCACAGCAGTACCACACCTCACGACCAGGAATGACTACACAGGCCAGTTCTGTTATTACCATTCCAGATTCGGCCCCAGGGCAAGACGTTGCCGACCAGGTTGTATGTGGTCAAAAAACGAGTAAGGCGGCCATCATACATTGCGGTTAAGAGAAACATTACATATGAGCAAAGTGCTATCATTAATTAGAATACGAAACGGCTGATAAAGGGATGACGAGGATCGAGCAGGGGATGTTTGAAGAAGACTGTGTTGAATGGAGTGTCAAATGTAAGTTACAAGGCTTTGACCAGCGGTAAGATAACTATGATAACCAGGTAGCCGAGGAGGAAGCTTGTCAAGCTTTTTATTACGTGTTTTATTATTAGCTTCGGGGAAAGCTTCTTGGAGAAAAATAACAGCAGGACGCTGAGTAAGGGCATACTGGGATAGAGTAAGAAATCGATGAGATAAACTCCTAATATTCCATGATAACATGCGGTATTGCCGGGGTTTTAAGGTCATTACGATGTTGTTGTGAGAGAGGATGAGGCAGTGTTAGTGTGTGAGGTCAGGTGTAGGGGAACGGCAATGGTAGTGGGTGGGAGAGGGGACACAGCGTTAGGGGATGATGCCCTTGGTAGGGGGAGACATGGGAAGCCAGAGGAGAGGTAGGGGAAGTGACAGTCGCACTTCACTTGACAAATTAGTGAGGGGAGATGTAGGAGAGGAGAGCGGAGGGGAGGGGGAGCCCTGAGACAGTGGAGGTGGAGGAGAGAAGGGAGTGGACAGACCTGGTGTGAGAGAGCACGAATATTATGGTTAGAGTGTGAAGACAGCATCATCAACATTTGTTGTAAGAGTTGGCTCTGTTGTTCCATTTGTTGACGGTGTAGCTTAAACTCTTGTTGCTGAGTTTGAAGGAGTTGGTGTCGAGCTTGTAGCTGTTGCTGTTGAGCTTGTAGCTGTTGCTGTTGAACTTGAATCTGTTGCTGTTGTTGCTGTTGAGCTTGAATCTGTTGTTGTTGTTGCTGTTGAGCTTGAATCTGTTGTTGTCGTTGTAACATGGCAAGTATAGCATGGAGCTGAGCTACAGCGTCACGGGGAGGTGAAAGGGAGGAGGAGGAAGAGGAAGGAGGAGGGGCAGAGGAGGAGAGGGTGGCCGTGGAGGAGGGAGATGCTGACGGAGCATGTGAGGCAGGAGGCTGGGAAAACTGGGGGGTGACAACATGAGGGACAGAGCGGGAGGGGGAGGAATGATTTTTAGGACAGTCTAAGTGCTAGGCATTGACCCCCTCACGTCCACAGCGGGGGCAGCGGAAGGCACTGGATGTCAGATGGCGAGGGTGGACTACTGAAGAATCAGTCGGAAAAAGTGCAGGTGTAGGACGGTCGTCACGGAGTTCAGGGAAGTCATCAGATGAGGGAATTACAGGTGGAGTTGGTGGAGGTGTGATGGTGGCGGTGGGACGTGCAGGGCAGTTAGTGGTCAGGTGTGGACCACTTCATGTCGACTACTACTATGTACAGTTGACAAAATTATATGGAAATTCCCCTATGGATAGTTATAGTTAATTTTAATGTATGGGTGGTTCCAATACTTTTTTTGCCGACTGTACAAATCAGTTTAGCACAAAATTAATATATCTATGAATAAATTATTATATATATACCCACGTTTCCACTAATTAAAAATTCCTGTATATCGAAGCCTGTCACGTACTTCAGAAATTCCCACCGTGTACCCTCAGGTTGAGAACCACTGCCCAGTGGGATTTTATTATGGCACTCGACAACTCTCGACAGGTTTACAGGTGTGTGTATAACTTGGTGGCTTGATTGGCTACAGTCAAGTGGAAACACATTTCTGAACACCTGGTGTACAGTACATCTGATATTTGGTACTGTACCGTACACACACACCATAAAGATCATACACCATGGAGGCGAGAGTACGGTGCGATACAATAGGATTGTCGACTATAATGTATGTATTGTTATGGCACTGTCTACAGTCGAACGTATCGATGCTATACTGTATATACGTGTTATTCTGAATATATATATTCCTACACTATAATTGGGAGATGTCATACGAATAATACATTATCTATTCAGTTTCACATATGAATGAAACATATTCTATACACAATGGAAGTAGAACCAATAATAAAGAATACAGTCTCTCTACAAATAACCTTATAGAATATTTCTGCCTTCAGTCACCGTCGTCGTCATCATAGTCGTCATCATCATAACCATCTAAGCATAATGTAGCTTTGCTAACGATAATTATTATGTTACTATTATGTTATCATGAAGTGTATGTAGAGTTGCCAGCTGATGACTCGAGGCCACCTGCTGCACCACCCTGTAGTGCTAAGGTACATTTTTAATCTGGCAACAGTGATATCATCATGGATCTTCTCTGAGGGATTCAGTGTACCTGAGTGACGACGTTTCGAAACGAATCCCTCAGAGAAGATCCATGACCATATCACTGTTGCCAGAAAAAATTGTACAGTCGGCAGCATAAGTTCGCTTCATTTCCCTGCTGTGTATGTATGAGCTTTAGTGATGTTGTAACACAATTTGAATGCAGAGATGATCGATATACTTCTCATGTGGTAAATTATAGATGTTGTTAGAACAGAAGCTGGTTCAGAATGCAACTATCTGGTCATATTAGCATTATTAAGTACATAAGATGGACGCGAATTTATGCTGCCGGCTGTACACCTTACCACGACAGGGTGGTGTAGCGGGTGGGCTCGAGTTATCAGCTCTCAACTGTACTACATATTGTCATACTTGTACTAGTATATATTTTGATGATAAAAATAGAAGGGGATAATATTACTAGGTGTCGACATCAAAATATTCCAGAAAGATGTGTTATTAATCCATACCCTGCTTGGTAGTACAGTAGTAAAGTGTCTAGTTCTCTGCTTCTTAATAAAATCAACACGAGACAGACTAATAACAAGCGGGATGGATTGGAACTGTGGTGGGAAGTGGGGTTGGCCAGGAGATATGCAGACACTCCTAACAGTAATACCAGCCACGACACCTTCCTTGTAACACCCTTCCAGTAACGACACCTTCCTTGTAACACCCTTCCAGTCACGACACCTTCCTTGTAACACCCTTCCAGTCACGACACCTTCCTTGTAACACCCTTCCAGTCACGACACCTTCCTTGTAACACCCTTCCAGTCACGACACCTTCCTTGTAACACCCTTCCAGTCACGACACCTTCCTTGTAACTCGCGACACATCGTTTCCGGTAAAGGAATTTTTACTACACGATTTAAGGAACCCAGTAAGGTAGTCAGAAAATTGGAGGTTAATGAGTCCTTCAAATACTGCCACGAAACACACACACACACACACACACACCTATATGGAAGGAGCTTGTTGTTTCATGGCATGGTCAGGAGGAATCCAAGAAAGAAAATTACACTTAAGTGCCATGTGACCTTGATTGCCTGACACTAACATGGCATTATTTTATTGTATCATTTTCTGTCGTGCAAATGTTTACTCTATTACGATTCATAGTGTTGAAAATGTTACTTACTTTTCTCCTCTGCCCCCCTTTCCCCCTCCAAGGTCCACTACCTCTGACACACACAACACTCAACCGCCCCAGACCCAAGAGAAACCAGCCAGGAACTCTGAGGCAAGTGAAACAAGACAAGGAAGTCACACTCACAGCTCGGAAAAGTGTATTGAGTGTTCATATTATTTTGTGTAATCGTCCCCAATATACTTTCTCGTAATTTATATGGGTGTATTTCTTGACGTCTGTGATATTCATGGCACACTTTTGTGACGTCTAAATGTTAAAGACAATTTTTTTCAATCTTGTTATGCAATTTAGACCTTATTTTTTCAGTGTTCCCCAACATTATGAAAAGTATGATAACACTCTATGGTGCAACCGTACAGAAAGAGGAGACAGACTAAGGTGGCAAGCTTATTGAGAGAGAGAGAGAGAGAGAGAGAGAGAGAGAGAGAGAGAGAGAGAGAGAGAGAGAGAGAGAGAGAGAGAGAAACAAACAAGCTATGATTGCCGTAACGGGGTTGAAACCGAAGGGATATATTATCTCGGGCTAAAAGTCGCTCCACGCCTTAAATCGTGAGAGTTTTTCTAGTGCAAGTATAGCAATTCTCACGACTAACACCGAGCAAGATTCTCATAGCAGTTTTCGCAGTACGGTATAGGCTACGAGTGTTCGGGATTGTGTTCCTAAACTTTCAGAATTCTATCTTGGTGATTATATTCTTTAATTTTGCACCCCCTGTGGCTTTGAATAATACATATGCTTGCTTATGGTAGTCCATCGTAATCCTTAGATGATGCTCTCCTATTCTCATAATCTTTGTCAATCCTTGTAACAATTCTGACCTGAGGAAGACGTAAGATAGAGGAGGGAGAAGGAAAGGTGTGATAGAAATTTGTTTGTTTGATTATAAGATGGAGGAAGGAGAAGGAAAGGAGGTGTTATAGAAGTTTGTTTGTTATATGGTGGAGGGAGATATAGGAAAGGAAATGTATGTGATAGGAATCTGTTTGTAATATATGGAGGAGGGAGAAGGAAAGGAAGTGTATGTGATAGGAGTCTGTTTGTTTGACGGTTTCAGGAGATTATTGTCATCCCCTCATGGTGT
Source organism: Petrolisthes cinctipes (assembly GCA_033782935.1). NCBI lineage: Eukaryota > Metazoa > Arthropoda > Malacostraca > Decapoda > Porcellanidae > Petrolisthes > Petrolisthes cinctipes. Next base: position 74,986 of record JAWQEG010002960.1, on the reverse strand, counting down.
TGATGACAACTTCGAGGACTTCTTCGTTAAGCTGGCCAAGGGCTCTACCATCGAAGGACACGACGACCACCACCACCACCACCATGACGACCATACCACCCCTGCCAGCCCCCATGACGGCCATACCACCCCTGCCAGCCCCCATGACGACCATACCACCCCTGCCAGCCCCCATGACGACCATACCACCCCTGCCAGCCCACACCACCACCATGACGACCATACCACCCCTGCCAGCCCCCATGACGACCATACCACCCCTGCCAGCCCACACCACCACCATGACGACCATACCACCCCTGCCAGCCCCCATGACGACCATACCACCCCTGCCAGCCCACACCACCACCATGACGACCATACCACCCCTGCCAGCCCCCATGACGACCATACCACCCCTGCCAGCCCACACCACCACCATGACGACCATACCACCCCTGCCAGCCCCCATGACGACCATACCACCCCTGCCAGCCCACACCACCACCATGACGACCATACCACCCCTGCCAGCCCACACCACCACCACCACCACCACACCACCCCTGCCAGCCCCCTGTGGTAATGAGTTCATCTCCAGCAACCATATTAAATATAGTTTTGTGTTAATGATATATATACGAGTAAATGCATAAATGTTTTAATTTTAATAGAGAAAAGAAAGGTGCGAATATGTAGTTTTGTTTTGTTTTGTGTTTGTACACGAGTCACTTCATACCGGTAAATAGCATAAATAGTAAGATGTGTAGTTTAGTTGTATGTGTATGCGAATATATGAAGTTTTATTGTGATGCTATTAGTTCCCGCTATTATCATGTTTTATCCTTTGCAGGGATGATTTATCCGATTCTTCTAAAATGACTCCAGCCTCGCCCCGCTCCTCTTTAGACAGTACCTCCTCGTATCCGGACGAGATATCTGAAGGGCTTTCACCTACTGAAGACTATCACTTGAAATGGGTACAGCGTTCCGGCATAGCACAGTCTCTCTACTTTTTCAATGAGACTTATTGTGCCCTCATGGGGTTTTCTGATGACTCAGCCCTGTACTCACGTAGGAAGTCAGATCCATGTAACATATCACTGAAGAAGAAAGACTCCCTAGGTGTGATCGGGGCCTCCCAAGCTGACGATGACAACGAAGAAAAGGAGGAGGATGATAGTAATGACGATGGTATAATTAACACTGAAACAACGACGGCGATAGATAATGTACACCGAAATACAAAGGGCAGTGTGTACAATCCATGCAGCACATTTAAGCTTTCGAGCACATTGGGTAGCATCTACAAGCCTTGCAGCGAAGAGTATCTCGGCTCAGATACTCTAGATATTGGAAGGTTCCCGCTCCGTAAACTGGTTCCGAAAAAACCTCCAAGGATCTTCAAACAGCGCCCCGCCAGCTCAGCATCCATCAACAACTCTCTGTCTCCCGTAGTACCAGATAAGAGACCCATTTCGGCTGCTCTCAGACCGTCAATGAATGAGGAAACTCGTCTCATTGCAAGCCCTCCAGCCAGTGATATATATTGTAAGGGAGGTCAACAGAAAAATAAAACCATCGGAATAGGAAGAGAAAGAGGAATAGGAGGAGGAAGAGCAAGAAAAGGAGGATGGACAAGATATGATTTACCGTCTGACATGAAAACCATGCCAGATGTCAAGGTAACCTCACACCCCAATAAACCTTCAGGTGAGTTTACGTATGTAGGTTATACGTTAACTGTAATGTGTTTTGTTGACCAGGTAACGTACATTCACTAGGTCTGCTTCGAATAGCCAGATGGTGGAATATTAAACAGACTCCAGTAAGTATATGTATGAGGCAGGATAAGTATTGTAATTGGTTCACTGGCTGGTATGTCACTTGATTCCAAACAACAACAACAACAACAACAACACCTGGATACTTGCTCATGACTGTACACCTCCATTCGAGTATGTATTGTTTTACCCAGGCGAAAATATCATGAAGAGATAGCAGTTACTTCATACGGGAACCAGACTATCTCCATGGTTGTTGATAAGGTCTCCTCCCCACCCTGTTATTTTCCGGTGTCGTACTGGGAGGCTATCCGTGTAGTGGGATCCGGATGTGAAGTGATAGCAAGCCAGTGATAACGAGCCAGGCAGTAGCTAGAGCCTTCCATCACGGGACAAACAGGAAATCCATATACAGTTATGTTATAATGTTACTTGGGTTAGTGGCGGATTACTTTGTGTACGGTCGCGAAACTGAATCCTGTTGATATAAGCGGGTTGTCACACCAGCAAGGTTTATTCCGTCTTCTTGCTAATCCTGAGGGCAATTCCTCCATACTATTTGTTTTCGGAGAGCTTTGGATGAAATCTAATATGAGAACCCAGGACGAAGAATGGAATCTAGGGAGGTAGTTGCTATTCTGATACGCTCTATCCTCCCACTCCCCCACCTCTCCTCATCCCCCCCAGCATGCCGTATGTCGAGGAAACTCTCATTAGATAATTAGTGTAGTATCTGTTCACGTTACGTACACACTGGAGAAATTCGTATTTCCTTATTTGTCAAATATCCGAACATTGTCCTGTTGAGATAGTAGAGGCACATTACGTGCGACCTCCATATTTAGGGTGACGGAGACGTGGACTGCATTGCCTTGGTGCATGCGGTCATAGGAATGTGAAGGTATGGAGGAAGCAGACTTCGATCTGGAAGGTGAGACATCCCAGGCAGTGTGTGTTTGGTTATTAGCGCCCAGTTTTGCAAGTGTGATACTGTATTAAGAATGCTAGTGTGCTTTTCAAACTATTATGTCGTCTAAACGACAATAATGAAATCTGTTGATAGAGATAGTAAGATATAATAGCAGCAGGACATATTATATGGAAAAGAAGACCTCTTTTGATCTACTGCATTTTGATCACGTCATAGGATTTTACATAAACCATATATTTCCTGTTATGTGATGTTGCAGATGTACAGAAGAGGAGCAGACCCAACAAACCATACCGCAAGTGTCTTAGTGCTTCTGATAACCTGGAAAAGGACCAAGACCCTTGCCGTGAGTACCATCATCTATATAATTACCACATCTATAGTATCAACATCTAACATTTACAGTACTACCCACCTCAGTTTCTATTTCAGTTCCATCGATATCGTCAAAATTTTCCTCTCAACTTCTCCCCCCACATGTTCGATGCCTGGTGAAATGGGTTTCCCCCCACTCTTATTCAATACAACGCATCAATTTGATAATATTATTTAATACTGTAGGAGCTCTAGAGGGTTCTGGGTCTTCTTTTTTCTTGAACTCATTTATTTGTCAGCATCTCATTATATAGGAAGTCTTCTCCACTTCCACGTTCACCACTCCAGTGTTGTCGATGTGTGTACCCCACAGGGTATGTGGGGTGAACCAAGCCTTGGGGTGAACCCCCCAGATTCGACCCTCGTATCCAAAACACATACCAGTGCGAGGAACGGGGAGGGCGAAGGAGTGGTGTGGTGGTGTACAGAGGCATTATTATAGAAAGGGAGTGTAGAGGAGGAAGGGTAGCGTCAGTAGTAATGCAGTACAAGTACTACTTTATGCATCAACGGTATAAATCAATTGGAAAACAATGATGATAGTGTTTTACCACAACATCATGGTGGTAAGGAGACACCTTCTGGTATTGTTTTTATGTTATCATTACTATATTCACTCTTACGGCAACAGTCTCGTGAAGGTAGGTTAGTGAGGCACCAGTCCCGTGGTAGCAGAAAGCCTTGTAAGTCACATGTCGTATTTATGATCATTCATCATAGGCCAGCGACGAGCAACACAATATGGAGTTAATATTTCATGTCCTGCATCATAGTTAGTGACAGTTACTGTATGTATGAATAATATTTTATGGACTGTGGATTTTGAGCACGTCTCGGTGTTTTACTTGGTTAATTTTCTCTCCTTCAGCTCGGCTTACCTCAACCATATCGTTATTATAATATTTTGTTTGTTTCTCTCTCCATATTTCCCTGATGTGTTTGTTTTTCTGTTTTATAATTTTCGTGTACTTTCTCTCCCTTCCCTCCATGGTGTTGATCCATCCATCAGCTGAACACGGGGCCACACTCAACTTTTACTGTGTTAAGTGTCGAGTTGTGATCTGCCGGGATTGCACTGTGGTGGCCCATCAACAGAGAGACATTCACAGGGTATTGGACACTCCTGATGCCCTGGCTACACTACGCACTCAAGTTGTCACACTCCTTAGGCACTACACTGTCCTCGCTTCTCTTCATGCATCTATCACACGGGTCTACCACAAATACTTCTCCATGGTGTGTTACTTTTATACCTATTGGCTTTTGTACACTTCCCTTCACTATTGCATTTACAAGTGTCGGTTTACTCCTATAGCTTTCCAATTGTTTAAAGGGTTGTCATTCCCTGTTGGTAGTATGTCCGTCTTTATTCAGCGCAGTCTTTGCAGGGTATTATTCGGGTGTTTGTCCATAATCTCTGTCAAATACATTTCTTCGCACATGTCCTGATTAGGTTAGGTTTGGTCAGGTCAGGTCTACGTAATTCTATTTAATGCGTTATAGTGTTATTCAGACGAATCTCTAGTTCAAATCTGGCGAAAATGAATGTTTCTGAGATTGGGAGGGGGAGGGGCCGGAGGGGGGTGATATCTTCAAAAAACATTAATTTGCGACGGATTTGAACAACAGATTCGTTAAAAACACACTTATTAAACGTTGCATTCTGAAAACCTCGAGTCAAAAACACATTATGGACAAGTGCCCGAATATTACCCTTTGCTGTTTCTTCAAAGCTTGTTATCCTTCTTTCTTCCTCTGTCCTTAATTGCTTATGACCATAGTGTTTCACTTCTGCTTGTGAAGGGAAATTTTGTCAATAAACACTACAGTAAATTTATAGAAGTACTGAGTTCACACTATTGTATATTTTAGTATCTTTACCCACTATTTTGGACCATTCTAAGACACTTTTCGTCTATGGTGTTTCTCTCGGAGATATGCCCCTTTATACAAACATAATTTGGAAATTAATCTGACCTAACCTGACCTGACCTAAGCTAACCTAGACCACACCAGACTACAGGGACCTAACCTGGGCAAACTACCGGGATATAACTGGTGTAAACTATCATAAAGTGACCGGGGCAAATTCCCGGGACCTAGCCGGATGTGGTAATACTGCGCGGCCCTAACCTAAAACACAGTAGGATCCTACTTCTGTAATACTGTAATACCAAAACTACTGAATATGGTGTTTGTTGTATAGAATCAGTCTATCTTTGCTACTCTTCAGTCATCACACTATGGAGGCACTATACTTCAGGCATGGACAGTACTCTGTATCTTCCTCTATTTAACTACTGTAATATGAAATGAGACTTGGTGGAATCAAGGCCCATAGACAAAATGGTTACTATACTGCATGGCGATTGTGTAATTTTCTTCTTCCATTCCATGACGAGTGATTAATGTAGTACACTGCGTATGGATAGCAGGTATAGTGGTGTCCCTCTTGACTGGTTCTTCTAAATTTGTTCCAGAATGTAATTTCCATGGCCTAGTATCTGTTGAAAGTAGAGGTTGCAAGTGAGTTGAGAGTTTGAGCGATTTGTTAGCTTTTAGAGCAATCGTAATGACACTGCAATACAGTAGTATGTAACTGATAATGAATGCAAATTTTCTAGCAGAATAACTCTTTTGAGCTATGCAACAAGCATCAATACTGTAGGTATATCTAGCAAATACAATCCATGGTCCAGGCTTACCAATATTTCAGTTAAAGCCAATAGGACGTTGTGTTTTCCTCGTTCCTTAATATGTTGTAATGCTGGGAAGAAGATCGTTCTTCTGTGTTTGTACATTACTTGCAGCTCTCTCTACCTTCCTTGTAGATCTATGGTATTTGATTATCCTGTACACCATACTTTGTTATGATGTGTTATTTTTTCCACTTGGTCACTACATTGTCATTGCTGTCCTTCAGGCCACTCATTGATACAATGAAATTGTAGGTACTGTATATTTCTTTATTGTGTCCATACTTTCTTTTCCTCTTTTATTCATGCACTGTGTGTTCTGCCTAATGACGTTTATTGGCAAACTGGAAAAAGGGACAGCACTGACTAAAAACTTACTGTATTTATATTTTCATTTTTTTCTCCATAGAACCCCCCTGTTGGAGACATACCATTAAGCTACAGACTGGTGGAGGGGAAGGCACTGGCAAGGGTGGTGGAGGAGGCAGAAGTGGTGATGGAGTATGGTAGGAACCTGAAAGTGATCCGGGAGAAGTTAGTGGAATGGGAAAAAGGTCAACACTCTTGGGGAGATGTCGTTATTCTTGCCTCTCGATGTCTCCTCCTGGCTAATGTCACTGCTCCTTCTGACAAGGTTTATCTCAGGTAGGTATGAGTGGGACAGATGGTGTAAACATTTCCAAATAGTCAAAACTTCAGTACACAACTGTACCTTAACCTTTAATCCCTATTATATGTAAAGTGTTAACACCTACAACATTTTGTCACTAGAATGGGAGACTGGATAATGCCTACTGCTTGGATCCAGCTGAGTCACGTGTTGGAACCTTACCTCAGGAATGATTCTCCAAAGAACAAGCACAACCTCTCACCTTCTCCTGCCATGGTACTATATATTATACTGTACTGTATTTGTATTTTTAAGTTTTTGATGGTAGGGAGTGTCTCTGGGCAGTTAATGGGGTGAGTCTGTATTAATTGCAAGGGAGCATAACATATTCTGACTTTCATGTTATGGTACATGTTTCAGAGGAGGAAACACAAGAGTGCTTCTGTGTTCTCCAATTGCAGTGGTGGTGCATGCTTTCCAGACAATTCCCGTCATGTGGTCCTCTCCTGCCTTGTGCCGTACATCATCCTCAACCCTGACATCAGGTGAGACTTACTTCGACTGAAGCCGTGCAGATGCTCGAACCCCCAAATGAGAGTCAGAGTGATAGTGAGATCTGTTTCTTCAAAGGCTACAGACGAGGGGACTGCTGGCTCACCGAGCGAACAAGCCCACCGTCTGTAGTCTTCCTTGTTGTGCCACCCAATCGGGCGATCTCATCGGCTACCCTGAAAGAATGAGAAACAGTAAAAGAGACAGACAGAACAGGCCAGGGTGTGGTAGAAGATGCCAGATTCTTCATTTCTGGATAGAACCAGCCCTCACCAGTGTGTTGCTGGGTAGTTGAGAAGTGTGCTGGGTGCTGAAATAGTAATTCTCTGTTAAGGAAACACTGTATGCAGAAATACGCAGGTGGGACAGAAATAATTAATTTAGTCTTACTTGAGGCGGTTTCTCTAGTGAGTAAATTAGTATAGTGTTAACTAAAGTAAGAAAATTAAAGAATGTGATTTACCAGAAGAGGTTGAAGGACCTGTGATGCTGGGAAAATAGGTGCTGCTGATTCTTCCTGACTGTTCCAAGACACAGAGAGAATGAAATGTAGGCCTACTTGGTGGTCTGTTTTGTAAAATTCTGTAGATTGGAAGAAATTTTAGTGAATCCAATAATGAATCTTATAGGGATCACAAACCTAGTATTCCGTTTGTTTCAGGTATTCAGTAACACTCCCCAAATGAATAGTAATATACTGTTCAGGTGTTTGAGGAATAATGTTGACAAGCGTAAGCTATTTTCACAAAACTTCTCCACACTCAAGTCTGTGGGGAATACAGTAATGCAGTACGTTTACTGTATGTGGATTTTTTCAGGTTCTTCATACGAGTGAGTGGTTACCGGGACATAGACTTGACACTGGTGGTGGTACCAGTGGAGGAACATGCCCAGGAATATCTCAGGAGACGACGGAACAATGCCTGCAAGTCTCCTCACCTCTTACGGCAAGATCTTTTCCGACCCGCTGATGATGCCCTCACACTGATGGAAAAACAACTCATGATGGGGGGCAAGCATAGGTCAACTTCTTTTCTTTTCTTTACCAACTGAGCTGCATTGATATTTCCTTGTGGAATAGAATTGTCTAGTTAATCATGATAATAGTTAGAAGCTGATAAAGCTATTTATAGGGTTAAGCAGTGTTTTTCTCCCTTAATAACTTGGATATTTTCTTTGTCGTAATGATACTGCAGTATCTGGAGTTGGTCAGAATGAAGAAAAAAAAAAAGCACTGGCACCCAATGTTTTAAAAAAAATCAGATACCACATACATATTTATATTCACAATTCAATACTGTATTAAATATTCAGTATTGTGCGTAATATTCAAAACCAAGTCAAAATTAAGTAAATAAAACTGCTACCTGATCAACCCTGCTTGAACTATATTGTATCTTGGATAAGCAACTTTATACTATATTGTGGGTTCTCCCGAGGTGAAAAAATGCTGTTCTTGTTCGAACAGCCCATGAAGGGAATTTTCATGACTATACAAGGTGTCAATCCATATGGATGGATAAAAAAGGTTCTTCAAATCAGCCATTATTGAAATTCTCATAAAGAATGCAGTATGTCTTGAACTAAGAGAAGTATTTCCCACTTCAGATCACGCCTCAACACCACCTCTAGGATGTCAAGTTTGAGTGGGTCGCCGACTACCCAAGTGGTAGTCAAAGTGAGTATCCCAGATATACGGGTGGTGGCAGAGGGACAAGGGCTACCGGCAGCCAAGGGAGGGGTGAAGAAAGGAGACCTGATAGTGGATTATGATACCAAAGGTAAACCAGTCCTCAGTGTGGTCATCAGAGACATGGGTGATGTCCCAGCACTGCGGCTTGGATGGGTCACCTCTGGGCTGGATGGACTCCAATGCCTAATGGATGCTGAAGATATCAAGAGGGCAGAACACAGTCGTATAAAAGCAAAAATTCTCTCCTCAGTTCGGCGTGAAGAAGAGGCAGTCTACGATATCACTTTTGGGTTGGATCTTTAGAGTTGGGTAATGAATCAGCTGACAACATGTTTGGAGAGAGTCAGTTATTGAAAGGTTTGCATCCTGTTCACCAGAGTTCACTATAATCATGTGGTTGGTTATATTTTTTATTTATGTTGTTAATATTCATTAAACTTCTTAAGTTAAGAGTACAATATATTAAAAAAATGGAAATATGTACAAAATTTGTGGATGGAAAATATACCATATGGAGTGGTATGATTTATCACAGTTCAAAGAAGCCTAGAAAATGACATAAATATCAGGTTCTGCACTTCAAATACATAAATGGGCATTTTTCCATCAAATTTATATTCTAGTGTTAAATAATCCCTCTGGGCTTGATGCTAACTTCTCGGTTGCCTGACTGGTGGGGAAAACTTACTGTGTCCAATAGCCTCAAAGTAAACTCTTCTCCATTATGTTTCACAGACATAAAAGATAATAATTTCCTTTCAATTGTACAGTTTTGGACAACAGTTGTACAGTATATGTATAGGCCATTTTTTATCATAACAGATATATGGGAGTGGAGTGAGGGTTAAGGACCCCTATTCTGTCGGGGGTCCTGCACTGGTGCTAGAGTCTCCCCACCCCTTAAAAAAAGGGAAATGAGTATTGATGATGATCAAATGAAGAACTGTTGCATTATCCCGAGCAGAGCAAGCGAAATGTTTTTGGCCTGGTGGTCAACCTCAGTTCTTGTGCCCCAGATTTTGGAAAATGTTCAAACCTAACTCCTCCTAGACCATACCAGCTATCATCACCAAACTTTCAGGGAACTTTCCTACAGTATTGGGGTAGGTTTTAAACCTATTTAAAACTAGCCTAGTGGTCAACCTCAGTTCTTGTGCCCCAGATATTGGAAAATGTCCGTACCTAACTCCTCGTAGACTATACCAGATATCATCAAACTAATCATTGAAAGAAAGAAGAATCACATTGTAATTTCTTTCAATAAAGAAATATAACCTAATGATTAAAAGGAAAATATTCCTGTAGTGACTTTAATCATCAGCGACGACTTTCAATGCCGCTCCTTCCAAAGTTTTCAGCTTTTGACACCAAATTTTTTCATCCTACTTTTTATTTGAAGTGAGTTAAAAAAAAATATATATATTACAAGTAAATAGTAATGCTTCAGTGATTGGGAGTTTTTTAAATTGCTGTGTCATCATCATCAATACCTCAATTCTTTCTTTGTAAATTGCTGTGTCGATTTTCAAAATCCAGTAACCATTGTCCACAACTGTATGCATAATATCCTGATCAAAGTTGACCAAAAGCAGTTAACAGATAACTTGTCCACCAATCTCAGGTTCTTTAGCTCTTAATGTCATGCAATGTTTTATTAGCTAGTAGGGTGTGAGAGCTGAACACCGTACACTTGGTAATGACTATACATTGTGACATGGGCCTGATCCTAAACTCTTTAATTACACAACATTTTGCCTTAATTTTTCATATTGTTGCTAATGCTACCAACAGGAAAAGGCTCAGTGTGAATAATATTTTGCAGTATAGTGTATTCACTACATAACATAAAAAATATTTGAATATGATATAACAGTAATTAGTATGATTAACATTTGCAAATTATATAAACAGAATATCAAGATACATAATATTATATATGTTCATTCATGATATATGTATATACAGTACAGTGTTATGCAAAATTATTTATGTACAGTAAAGTCTCATTACACAGTAGTAAACTCTGGAGTAATGGACTTAAACTATACACTATGTATTGCAGTGTGTAAATAGGCCTTGGCATACTTTAATAGAAAATAGAGGGTTAAAACTACAAAATGTCATTATGTTAGTATTCAGTACAGTACTTGGAATTATAACATGAGGAAGGGCTAGATATAGTTTAAGTGAAATGCCACTTTGGACATACCAAGAATAATGTATAGAAAGGAAAATATAAGTTTGTAATGAAGAACCGAGTGTAGATGGAATGAAGTAGTGAATGTAAGGGCAAGGTTTTTGTATCAAGGATCTAAATCTAAAATAGGGATTGATCTCTAGTCATCCTTTTGTTGTGGTCTGTAATACTGGCTAGTGGGAGGCTACTGATTCCTCTTGATTATATCACAGTACATGATCCTTCAGTATAAATGCTATTTTAAGGGACATTGTAAAGGAATCTGTAGCCTCTATATTGCAAACATCACACTCACGATAGCTGTGTAATCCACTGGAGGATCCAACCTCTCATTTCAGGACTGTGAAGATGTCTTGGGTGTTTTGAGAATGTATGTGAAAAGTGGCTGTGTTAATATGTGTAGAGAACCTCTACAATTATCACTGAGAATACCACAAAAGGGTGCCACCATGTGATTCAACTCCTCCATCTAGATTTATGCCTCCTTGCCGAGTACTAACTTAATGCAGCAATGGTACCTCAGTCTATTGTTATACATATGCTATTTGAAGGCATGATAAATTAGTCTCCTTGTGCTACAGCATTATAACCACGCCACATGCGAAAAACAACCAAGGCAACGATGATGATGGCCAGGATCAGCAGAAGACACCAGACAGCAACATTGGTGAAGGGAGAGCGGATAATGAAGGTGGCAGTTCTGGCATGCTGGGCCAGCTCAGGGGTCATCTGGGCCTTTATCTCAAACCACAGTGTCGGGAAGTACATATCAGGAACATTACGTAGCAGCCTAGAGGTAAAGAGAACAATAATTTTTGCAGTACATGTGCATAAATGTTCATTTTATGTATGGGTTATGTGGTGGGTGATGTGAATTTGTGTATGGAAGCCACAATCTATAAAGAGATGCAGTGAGAAAGTTATTTTGACAACCCACTGCATTAAGTGATGAAGAGTTTATAGCTTGTGTGGTATGCCATGCCTCCAAGAATTTTATTATTATAGATTTTGGCTTTGATATTGACAACTTTGCAAATTATACTGCACTCCACCAGATTTCTTTTGAAAAGGGAGGAGCTGAATCGATGTTTGAGGAATTTTTGAGAGATGGAAAAGGATTATAAGGAATGGGAAAGTAGAAAATGAGAGAGTAGAAAGTATTGTTGGTAAATGGGGTGTGAAAGAAGTGAATGAGAATGGTGATTATATGGTGGACATCTGTGCTGAGAGAGGGTTGTTCTTAGCCAACACCTTCTTTGAGCACAAGATGATACACCGGTATACATGGAGGAAAAGGGATGATAAGAGGAGAACAAAAGAGTTTAATAGGTTATGTAGCTGTGGATAAAAGATTATGGAAGGATGTGATGGAAGCTAAAATAGTGTTAGGAATGGTTCAATGCTCTGACCATTATGTGGTCTTGGTAAGGATTAAGGCCTGGGTTAAGTGTGAATACAGTAGGAGAGATGATGGGGTGGGAAACAAAAGGAAGGTAGCAAGTGGGAAACTAAATGACTCTGAGCATAGTGAAGAATACAAGAGGGCCTGGAGGATGCAAGGCTGGAGATAGGGGAGGGAATGGGAATGAATGATGTGTATGAAACCTTTAAAAAACGCTAGAAGTTAGGACAGCAGCAGAGGTGGTGAGGTGTACAAGACACAGAAGTGGGGGAAGAAAGGGAGTGCATGGTGGTCACAAGAAGTGAAAGATGCAATACAAAGAAAAAGAAGGCATATAGAAAGAACACTGCAGAGGAATGTGTCAGAGGAGGTGAGAGAGTAAGAGAAGAGCGGATGAAGAGTTTGGTAGGAAACTGAACGAGAAGTTTAAGGAGAACAAGAAACAATTTTGGAGAGAGGTAAGAATAGCAAGAGGAAAAGAGAAGCCTGGCAGCATGAGAATGAAGACAGAGGATGGAGTCACTGTGAGTGGAAGTGAGGCTGTGAAAGAGGTGTGGAAATGGCATTTTGATCATTTGATGAATGAAGGGATGGGAGGGTAGGCGGTAGTGACATGCATGGGGATAGATGCAGGTGGTAGGAGACGAAGTGCAGGAAGAACTGGGGAAGGAGGTCAAGAAAGCAATAGAAAGGTTGAAGATGGGAAAGGCCCCGGGGGTGGATGGGATAACTGCAGAAATGTTGAAATGATGGGGGGGAGGTAGTTGTGGAGTGGATGTTGTTTATATGCCCATTGGCTTGGAGGCAGGGAGAGGTACCAGAGTAGGGATAAGTGTGGTAGCTATAGGGAAATAAGCCTTCTAGTTGGCTTAGTTGGCTGGGGAAGGTGTATGGAAAGGTTCTTAATGAGAGATTGATTGAAGTAACAGGGAATAAAGTTAGTGAGGAGCAGGGAGGGTTCAGAAAGGGTAGAGGATGTGTGGACCAGATCTTTGCAATAAAATCAACAGTGGAGAAATATATTGGAAAGGGTAGGATGCTGTATGCTGCCTTCATGGACCTGATAGGGTTGATAGGAGAGCTATGACAGATGTGCTAAGGATCTACGGTGTTGGTGGGCGATTGCTGGAAGGCATTGAGGCCTTTTATAGAGAGGTAAAAGCATGTGTGCTGGTAGAGGGTGATGTGAGTGAAGTTTTAATATTAGTGGAGGGTTGAGGCAAGGGTGTGTTATGTCACCGTGGCTATTCAATGTCTATATGGATGGTTGTATGAGAGAGATGGAGGCCAAAGTGGATGACCTGGGAGCCAAGCTGAGGCTGAATGGAGTAAATTCGTCCTTGGTGGCAACTTTATTTGCTGATGATACTATGTTGATGGCTGAGAGTGAAGGGAGTTGCAGAGGGTGGTGGATAAGTTTCAGTCCATGTGTAAACAAAGGAAGGTGAATGTGGGTAAAAGTAAGGTGATGGTATTTGAGAGGGCAGAAACTGAAGTGATTGACTTTGCTACACCCTTTAGAGTGAGAGTGACTAACTGGGACTAAGTGTGAGATAACTCTAGAGGGTGAGATGATGGAGGAAGTGAAGAATTTTAAGTACACCTCGGTCTCATATAGAACGTGTTCACATAGAACGATTCTCGTATAGAACGAGCGACCAAAATATTAGCTTAAAATTATTTTATAAAACGATTGCAACCATATAGAACGGGTGGCGAAAATAAGTGAAGCAAATCCGAGGAGTTCTTATACAAAACGAGCGAAATCATAATGAACGTGTCAGGAAATGATATCACTGGTGTCTGTACAGTGTGGGTGAATGTGTTGCCATCACTTCTCCCGCTCCTTCCCACTACCCAGTGTTGCCAGGTGTAAGGAAATTTCTCTGTTTTAGGGAATTTTGAAATACACACGGGGAAATTATATAAAGATTGTTCAAAAGTAAACAGGGAAAGTCTTACCAGAAGAAATACCAAAAAGACCGTCAATGTTCAAGAGTAAACAGGGAATTATTGAGGCATAAAGGGAAATTCTAAAGTTGAAGTTAGGGAAATTTCGTGTTTGACTCGCTCGTTTTCAGTGATTACGAGTTTATTAACCACCAGCTTCAATGCTCAGTCATGCCAGGTGGTGCATTTACAAAACGGAAGGCCATATCCTTCGATATAAAGAAGTTATTTCTCGGAAAGAGAAAGGAGAAGGAAACACCAGCGTATGGTTAATAAAAGAAAAACGATGATCACGCGCTATCTCCCCCCCTACCACCTCCACCACCATCACACGCTATCTCCCCCCTACCACCTCCACCACCATCACGCACTATCTCCCCCCTACCACCTCCACCACCATCACGCGCTATCTCCCCCTACCACCTCCACCACCATCACGCACTATCTCCCCCCTACCACCTCCACCACCATCACACGCTATCTCCCCCCTACCAACTCCACCACCATCACGCGCTATCTCCCCCCCTACCACCTCCACCACCATCACACACTATCTCCCCCCCCCCCCTACCACCACCACCACCACGGATGCCGCAGACTCGTCTCACGGTCTCAGTCACATGAGTCGCCTGCGAAAACCTTAATACGAATTGTAAAATGCATTTTACATACATCCCTGTACAGTAGGATTAAGGCAAGAAAAACCTTGAAAAGTATTTTATGTTAATTTCAGGGACAATTTTGATGACTAATCGACCAATTGTCGTTTTCCCCATAGATTACGTGTATCACATAGAACGATTTCACATAGAACGATGTCTTCTATCGACCTATTGGACGTTCTATACGAGACCGAGGTGTACTTGGAAACAGTTCTGTGTAAACATGGCAGTATGGAAGGAGTAATTAGGGAGAGAGCAGTGAGGAGTAGACAGGTCATAGGATGACTGAGGAGGATTATGAAGGGTAGAAGTGTGAGCATGGAAATGAAAAGAGGACTACGAAATAGTATAATCCTTTCAACACTGACATATGCGTCGGAGTCATGGACATGGAATAGGGCTCACCAGTCTAAAATAGGTGCAGTGGAAATGAGTTACTTGAAAGGAGCATGTGGACTTACCAGGTGGGATGGAGAAAGTAATGAGAGAGAGAGTAAAGCGTAATACACTGAGGTGGTTTGGACATGTGGAGAGAATGCAAGACGCGGAGTCTGCAAAGATGTATGGAAGTGAAGTTGTGGGACCTGGTGTGAGAAGCAGACCACCAGTCAGATGGCAGAACAGAGTGGAAGAGTACGTAAAGGAAAGAACTATGAGGGGCAGAGGAGGGCTTGACCAAGTTAGGATGGAGTGTTGGAACAGGGAAAACTAGAGACTCTTCTGCCGTGACCACCCCCTTTGGAAGAGTTCCCGGAGGGAACGAGGTGTCAGAGCTATAAACAGATAGTTTCGTATGTGGACCATTTGCAATGGGATACGTGCAGCCGTTTTGGAGAAGAGATGGATACAAACACACATTCTCAAAGAGGCCAATATATAAAGATAATTGAGCAACTAACAGAAAATATTCTATTTCCTATCATTGATGATACTCTGCACATTTACAAGAAATACAATACATTTGTTGTGTAGTTCCATGCCTGATACTACAGGGCAAAGTACTGAACCTTATTGGATAATGACTGTTTGTGTCATCTCTGTCTTGGTAAACTTTACATACAGGAAAGTTGGACAAGGAGCAAGTTACCCACACCCAGGAATTAATCCCTAGGCCAGTAACTGGAAGACAAGGAAGCTACCTGCCAGGTTTGCCAGTTATATTTACCTGAATTTTTTCAGTGGTAATAGTCTCAAGTTGATCTGAAGCCGAGCATTCACATTCATTGGAACTCCCAACTCCTAGAAAAAATCAAGATAAAAAATGAGCTCCACACCAGAAGAATAATATAGTCTTAATGGACAAAGTAAGAGACATCAGAAGAGCATTGTAATAAAAACAAAAAACTCCACAAGTTACAAAACATAATAAATTTCAGTTAATTCAATAAAGAGAAATTAAGATGTGATACAGTTGTGGAATGGAGTTTTTATTACCTCATGGAGTCCTTCAATACCCTAGCACACACCTTTAGTCAACCATAATGCTCTCTTGCTTAAGTAGTATGTTGCATTTTGATTAAAATTTCCTGGCAACTCATCTACCAATCATTTCTGTCGTTATATATTTATTATCATTCATTGATAAATCTCTTCCATTACGAGACCAAGGTAAGCTAGGGTAAGCGGGACCACCATGGGGGTAAAAAAAAACCTCCCTTCTGCAACTGTACCATCTATATGCTTCTTTCTTGCTATGGGCAACAATTGAACAAGCATGAATAAAACAAGATTTATATACTTAAAAATAAAGAAGAATGAATTTGGAATGTTTGCCTCCATGCCTAAAATGATCATCTGTGTGGTGCGAGTTACACACCTAGAGTGATCTTGTCCATGGAAGTGTTTGCTTGTTTTTCTGACACAGAGCAGCTACCTTGTGCCTTGAATATACAATCTGAATGTAGTCATTATACCAATGGATACTAGTTCACACATTCCTTGTGTAAGTTTGAAAGGTGGGCGTCTTACCGGGATGATGTCCATATTGAAAGCATGTTCAGTCTCATTAGGGGACAAGCCATCCACACTGTCGAGGAGGAAAGGGTCAGCATGGAGGAAGTGCGGGAAGGACAAGAAGGCAGGAGCTCCCATCCGGCAAGACTCAGCATTGAGCAGGCCTGAAGTAGAAAATCACAGTAATAATAATAATAATATTCAATCTTCTCTACCTCGTATCGAAAGTTTTTACAAGGGGCCTTCCTATCCATCTCAAAAGGGGTAACTCATTCCTTTCACCCAGAAGAACCCCCAGACGAGATTTGTGTAATGTGTTAGAAAGAAGGTATTTCCTTCTTCTTACCTTGGCTGGCATCCCCCTTTGATGGACCTCTTTCGTGAGTCCCCTACATTCTCCTTCCCATACCTCATACATTTCTTAAACCTTACCCGACTTTTACCCCATATTTAGCCCAATTTATAATCTGACATTACCCTTTTCCTCTGCCTAATTTCCTTTAATCAACCCCATGCTTGCCTTTGAGCCAAAAATAATCCCTCTGGGCTTGGGGCTAGTTCCCATTGTAAATAAAAAATATTATATTGTACCATCATGAGATTCGTAAAAGTTATGTAGACAGTATTAAAGAACTTACCAGTTGGAGCGCATACATCATTCACACAATAACATTCGTTGCCTGGGACAATGGAGCTGTTCGCAAATGTGTGATTGGTGCCCCAGTATCGTTTTCCCGACACATTTGCAAACTGAGTCTCCTCCTTGTAGAAAAGAGTGGCACTCCTACAATAAAAAATGTTTTACTTAATCTTATGATGTACCATCAAGCTGGAAAAATATATTTGATGTACTGAACACTCAAGCTTGTAAATTTGCATCCAAATAATTATCTAGATGTATGTACCACCTGAGCTGGTAACACTGTGTGAGGGAGGAGTCATAGTAGGTGGGACTGGGACATAGTAGAGCAACATGATACTTTGATCCAGCTACACTGACTTCTCCCCCACACAGTGTTACCAACCCAGGTAGCACAAACATCTTGGTACGTTGGTGTGAATATACCAACTCGAGTGTACAGTATCATAATGCCACATCTTAAGCAATACTGCATTGATTTTAGATTGAGAAATTTTCTATTGTTACTACAGTAAATCTTGTCCTGCTGTCTTGCGCTATGTCGTCATTCATATGCTCATTAAATTTTTCAATACAGATAATGTGATCTGTGACAGGAAGTACTGTATAGTGGAAAGATCACACTTGTACTGTATATGGAACAAGGGACCAGACTACATTGGTAAGGAAACAAAATTAAGCTATAGATATTGCCCATTATCCCATCATAAGAATTTTCCAAAAACAGTAAATTAACTGCCATAATGGTAAACCGTTAACAGCAATTCTCACATGCACAGGTCCGAGCTAAAAAACACCAGTTTGTCTTTCTGTTGATTAGGTGGGAAGATCTCACCAGCTGAGCCTACAATCTGGTTACATGGAGGCTGGTAGAAAGGAGTCCCATGTTCTTTGTTCCACCAATCAATCAAACCTGTCAAAGCAAGGGAAAAAGCATCAAATATTTTTACAAACTGATATTAACATTCATGTAAAATCACTTTAACGTACGGTATAGTATTAACAATTAAGGGCAGTTTCTCTCGTTGAATTGGAAGGTCTCTCATTCCTCCAAACTATGCCATGAAATAAATCCCCTATTAGTACCACTGAGGGCATCTGTTTTGTGGCATAGTTAGGAGGGATCAGTAGTCTTCCAATTTGAAAAAAAAAAAAAAAACCAGCAACTTCTTTGGAAGTTCCCTGGAAGGGGACATTGCCTGCAATGTTGTGGGCAGAACTTTAAGGGTTTTGGAACCCCATCAGTTCCCCAGCCACTCACTTTCACTTTATCAACTGTCCTACGTTTCCATCTGTTGCCTTCGTGCTTGCTGTTCCTCCTCAATATCACCTTCTCCCTTATTCTTTAGGATCTTCAAGGCAATCTTATATTGTATAGGCAATTAAATATTTTTGGCACCCTTATAGCACCATACATTATACCACACCACATGAGACACTCTGAACTTTGTATTCATGCTGTTTTAACAGTAATCATTAGGAAGAGTATCTAAGCAAGGGATGCCAAATAATTGTTTAGAGTTTGTATGTCTAAAATAATAAAAATCGACCATTTGGGGGGGGGGGGGGGAGCAACAATTATCCACAGGTATTCAACATTCACATGAAACGTCTGTCATGTAACTTCAGCAAATGTAGAAGGATTAGGGATTCTGTATATTAACTGCTTGGATGATTGGAAAAATATTTTTTTTTATCTTACCTAAATCTGACAAGTTGTTTGTCCCTGTTTTCATGTTGAATAAACCATCATATTCCAAGGACATGTTGCGCTGTAAGAAAAAGACTAAATGACTAAGCTTACTTGGAAAGATAGGCAAGTACTATTTTCAAAGTGATAGTGGTACTGGCGGTAGCAATAGCAGTACAACTTTCGAAAATTACTGGTGGTAGTAATAACAGTATATATTTAAATTTATAATCTATTGGAGTCTTCTCCTAAACCAACCTATACAAAAATCTCAGTATGAAAACACTTTATGCTTAAATTAGATGTCAAGGTATCCCAGACATCAATTTCTTGTTAACTCATTAATATCATCAGTCCTTTCACATTCCCGCCATTTGCTCACTCCACTAATCACCTGCCAAAAATCAGTTCTAATCCACAATCATATACAGTATATTTATTACTGGTAAAATTCACTATGTAAAACATATTAGGGGACAATTTATACTTACCTTATAAAACCAAGCAAACTTATCAAACTCTGCAATGCCTCCTGACCCAAGAAAATTTGTAGAGTCATTCACAGGGAAAACCTCTTTCTGAAGCCAGTCCAACACTGGGTCCTGCAATGACATCACACACCATAATTTATATAATCTGAAATACAGAATATCCTTGATATAACGACGTTGTTCAGTAGTCTAAGTTAGGCTGCTAGTGTTTTAAACTAAAGTGTAATTTTTAACAGTTATTTATGAATTTGTAGTTGCAACCTTTGGGTATCAGAACTTTTTCCCACACAAAAACTATCTGGCTTTAGTCAGAAATATTGCAATAATCATCAGTGACTGCTTAAGAGTTAGAATTATGGCCAATCACTCTTCACAGAATATATACTTAATGGCATAATAAATCTGATATACTTGAGCATATTAAATTGAATCAAATATAGACATTGGTTACTAATGAATAAATCTAACTTAATTGCAACTCACCTCAACCCCATCAAACAATATCTTGCCGACTGTTGTGTTGATAAACAGTTTTTCATCAAGTTTGTTGAACAATGCATCTACAAAAATAGCGTAAAAGTGATTCCTTGTCATCCAAGCCACAGTCTGTCAGGAAAGACAAAATACTATTAAATACTGTACAATACTATGGAAAAATAAAAGGTAAACAGTTTTGATACATAATAGATATGCACTCATGAATGTAATTTCCGTTTTTCCTTCTATTTAACAATTTATCACTAAACAGTACCTTTTATGGGGAGAATAATGCAACATATTTTTATTCACATCTACAGGGGCTTCAAACTGCTGAACCAGGAAATGAAAGTTATGGAAAGAGTTATTGAGAATATGTTTAGGGACAAGGTGAGTATGCTATACCCATACTATAAATGGGGTGCAGTTCAGGCTTAGCAATAAGAAATATTTTGTGGGAAAGAGAAAAAATTGTACATCGTCTCCGTCGCCTTGAAGTAAACTTTCGACTGAGTGCCTAAAG
This sequence comes from Petrolisthes cinctipes, assembly GCA_033782935.1. Classification (NCBI taxonomy): domain Eukaryota; kingdom Metazoa; phylum Arthropoda; class Malacostraca; order Decapoda; family Porcellanidae; genus Petrolisthes; species Petrolisthes cinctipes. Next base: position 54,381 of record JAWQEG010002960.1, on the reverse strand, counting down.
TGTTAGTCAAGTGGGCCATGAGAAAGCTGGGAGCCAAGGAATGTATATTATAAGTGGTTATAAAAATGTACGAAGGGGAAGAAAGTATAGTTAAGAGGTTAGATATCAATACTGCTTGTGTGAAGAGCATGATGCTGTATGGGAATGAAACCTGGACTGAACTGTCCAAGTGAAGGATATAAAAAGATTGTAATATTTAGAGATGTGGATGGCCAGATGGACATCTGGGGCTCTCTGGTGCATGTAACGTTGTTTGTCATGTCTGGTATTAAAAGTATTGGCAATGTAATGAGGACTCGGCAGTTCTGATTATTTGGGCATGTGGAGAGAAGGCAAGACATCCAGGTGAAAGATCATGAACTTGCAATGTAAGAAGGACACAGAGGATAATCTCATGAAAGATAGAGGGGTACAGTGGAATGACCCAAGAGTGAAGTTACTACCTACCTAAAGCAATGCTTTAAATCGAATCTACTGGAGGAATGCCATCAGCAAAGATGAGAAGGCAAACACATGATTGCATGGTGCATGCCTTTAAAAAGAAAATTATATGTTTCATATACTTGACTATGTAACAATAAAGATCACATTCCATTACTTTTAGCAACCCCAGAAGATGTTTAAGAGTAATAATAAATATACTAAGAGAATTATGGTGGTTGAATTGATGCAAAAGAATACCAGTTGAATGCAAATATGAAACAAATATCCTCTCTCTCTCTGCAGCTGGACAGTATTCTTGTTGCAAATTGTGATATTAGAGTGTAGGTTCACTGCACAACTTCAAGTTTATAACCTTATAGTTGCTGTCATGAAAACAAACTGAATGAAAAGAAACTTACCACAGGGATGACATTGAGGGTAACAATGGTGTCATTGGGAGAGTTTGTGCCCGACTCTTCCTGGTCCCACACCCACCATCGCCGTTGGTAATACGTCACCGTTTCGTTTGGGTGGAACGTTATGTTTTCTTTCATATGGTATTCCCTGGAAATACATAAATTACCATTAACTGGTATAAATTTAATATGAATAACTATTTTGGCTAGGTGAGAAGGTAAGTGGTTTTGAGTGTGGGGTGGCCGAGAAGATGAAGTGCAATACACTGATGTGATTTGGACATGTGGAGAGAAAGCAAGATGGAGAGTTTACACATAAGGGGTATGGAAGTGAAGGTGAGGGCCCCGAGTGCGGGGCAGACCACCAGTCTAATAGGTGAATAGGATGGAGGAATACATGAGGAAGAGAAATTTAAGTGGAATTTTAATGGGTAATGCCAATGTTAACAAGGGATAATGTACATTGTATAGTCCAACTCTGAATTAACCTAATTAACCTATTATTTTACAAAGAAACTAAATATTGTTTGTATATTTTAATGCATTTAAAAAAATTCTTAAAGTTTATTTTCAATAATTATCCATCTACTGGAATGCAAGTTACACAAATTTCTGATACGCACCTCCAAACATATGGCCCTAACTCAGTGACTTTTGGGTTATATCCATCTTTGACTTCCTCTGGATTAGTCACGTTGAACACATGGAATTTGAGAAGCATAGGCACTGGCGTTTCCTTCCACAACTTGTACGCATTTGACCCCTCGCTAATTACCAGTTGCTGGGCGGAGAAGGGAAAATTATCAAACACTTATAAATTGTGAAGATAACTATTGATGTCAGACAAAGAAATGAAACAGTTGCTAATCAAGAGAGGGTAAGAAGGGCAAGGGGAATGATGGTGAGAGCATTATTGATAAGTAATAGTTAAATATTCCTACGATTCTACTACCATGGCAGTCTTCTCTTTAGGAGTTCTAAGGTGGGAGCAAAGCATTATTAGACTGTACTGTAGTTGATATACTAACCTTATGCAAAATATTACAGAAAACTTTATATTTTCCCAACTGTTTTAACTACTAAGTAAAATAACATTAGGGGTATTAAGCAGGTAAAAATAATTCGTTTAACTCAATACTGCACTACAATAGAACACACAGAAGACAACATACTGGCTTTAAAAAAGCGTAGATCGTAAGTTGGTAGCACCCCGACATCATGGCTATACTCAAAACCAGCATCAAAAAGGCAATCAGTAAACTGAAAATTTGACAGCATGAGATTCCCTGGAGTCGAGAAGCTCTGGACGTCTTGAAAAGTTCTGTAGTAGAACCAGCATCACTGTCTGCCTCATCATCCCTTGGGGTAGTAATGGCTGGCTCCATTTCTCCTGCATCTGTAAAAAATCAATATTCGTTACATAATTCAGGAAATCATATCACAAAAAATTCTGAATTTTTCCTTCGTTCTGATCAATCATTCAATACCATGTACTCTATGGTACAGTACATATATTTAATGTTCACTGACATTGATAAAGCCTAGACTGGTCTTGTCTACGTGCATCTAGCAACCTAGACTGTGAGCGGTATTCTTACTCAGTCAGGGCTGTCTGTGGAACTGCTCATTGGTGGTTGCAACTATTTGCAGGTTGGTGACTGTAAGAAGTTACATCCGAGTTAAATAATCTTACAACCCTGTGGTATCATCCCATGTGTACATTTTCTGTTCCCAGTGAGTGCATTCCCAGGGGACGGTTCAAAATAGGTAGTGGCTTTGGCATGCTGTTTTCTTGCCTCTTGGTCATTACTGGCTGGTTGGGGGACTGCCTTCCTCTATTTGATGCGGTGACTGTCAAGAGAGGCTTTCTTTTCAGGTGAGTGGTGGGTATCCTCAAAGTTCCTGCTCCTCGCATAGATGGAGATAATGCCACTTTTGGTTCAGGTATTCATGTTTGCTGAGTTGGGGCTAACAAGCATCTACCCATCTCTGTTTAGGTAGAAAATAGGGGACAAGGGCAACTCATTTCTTCTGGTATCTTACACCTCCTGAGGAGACAACTCACCACTACAACAGGCTTAACTTATACAGTATATAGAGCTTGTTAAGCTGCAAAACCTAACCTAACCAAACTTAGCCTAATTTCTCTAGCCCCTGAGGTTGCCTTAGTCCTAATTAAAAACTAATTAGGTGTTTAGGTTTGGTCAGGTTGAGTTTGGGCAGGTTAAGGTAAAACTATGGAATCATTCTTTCATTCATTTGTGCTTTTTTGGGAGGGGATCATCTTGGAATGTATGGATTTGAAATATATATTTTTTTCTTTGATCATCAGAAATGCTGTATTTGGCTACTTTCTATAATGAATTTTTTGTAAGCAGACAAACCAACCTGACCTGATCTAACCTAACCTAACCTGATCCTAACCTTGGCTTCCTTCGGTCTTACCAGGACATCCTTCGGTCCTAACCTAACTTAGTGACTTAACCTGACCTAGACCAATGCACTGTTTAGTCTTCAGCGGCAATAGTGTGCATTTCCGACAATCAATAAAAAAAAAAAACATCAAATCCTGAAGTTACATTCCAAGATGATCCCCTCCCAAATTAAACACAAATGGATGGAGGAATGATCCCATAATTTGTTCTAGGTTAAATGTTCATTTTGGGATTTATTGAAAGAATTACCGTTTTGTAGCAGTGTTGCCAGATCCGGCTAGGTCCCAGTATTTTGCCCCAGTCATTTTCTGTACTTTATCATGGTTATTTCCCGGTAGTTTGCCCAGGTTAGGTCTCGGTAGTTTGCCCAGGTTAGGTCCCGGTAGTCTGATGCGGTCTAGGTTAGGTTAGGTTAGGTTAGGTTAGGTTAGGTAAGGTCAGGCTAATTTTAAAATGCCCCATTTGAATATGCCCTATCTTGGAAATGGGGCATTTGCGGAGGAAATGCCATAGAAGAAAATAGTCTTAGAATGGTCTAAATAAGTGGGTAATGAAGGTAGAAAAACAGGTACGCAATAACGGTAATTCTTTCAATATTTACCTTCATTTTTCACAATAATTTGGTCTACAATGAATAGAACCAGAAATACGCATAAATTTTACATGTTGGAAAACTTTCGGTAGTTAGCACTTCATAATCACGTATGCAAATTAATCACTGTCACCATCCTCTTCCACTGACAATACATTATATATTTAAGGTTTGAGGTGGCAGTTGTATTGGGACGTAGCTGAAAATAATTTGAAATTAACACTTGGAAAAATGTTACCGATGGATATGCAGTGTTATCAGTAATCACAACAACATACAGGAGCCATAATATGTGTCAGGATGTGTGTGTGTCAATGGCTAGTTTACGCCAGCGGCCAACCCAGTTTTTTCCTGGTGATTTAATGATATTTTCCTCCCATGGTATGTACTCATGATAATTAACAGCAAATAAATCATAAGCAATACTCAGAAAAAGAAAAAGTACAACTCGAAGTGCATGTAATCAGTGATAAAAGATGAAGTATTGAAGATAGTACAAGACGCCAGACTGAGATGTGGGCGGCTAGTTTGGGCCAATATGGAGAGTGTTCTGAGTGACATGACTGGCATGATGATGGCATCTGTCAGGCGGCAATCAAACCATGAAAATCACTTCTTACGTTTACTTGTCATTATAATTATACCAGGCTTCACCCTCTTTTGACTCTGGATATGGAGTGATACACAAAATAATTGTAGGCTTCTATTCCTTTAATTATGTCTTTCATACCATCGTCATTATCTGCTGGTTCCTGGCGTAACAATAAAGATCATCAGACGCAAAATGCGGCTTATTATTAAATGCCGCCCATTTGGCACTTAAGCAATAAGCATCTATATGTTCTATTTCAGCAGTAGTTTTCAACTTTACTTATATTATTTGGTTCTTTGTAGCTGAAAAATAGATATATGCTAACAGGTTCATTATTACGTGAACCACAAGATGACTGACAAGAGAGAAAAACCTATTGTTATTATCATATATTTGCCCTGCTTAAGTGTTGTTATTGAGTGTAAGAATGTGTTAAAGTATATTACACTACAGTTTGTATTCCCAGCTATCTGTTAAGTATAATTAAATTGATCCTTAATTGTCTAAGTGTTGGAAAACGCAAACCAACAAGTCTGTATCCCTACATGGATAGTAATATACTGTCAAAGAATGATCTATCACAGTTTTACTAATTATACTAGATTATCATAATCATGACAACCTCCTTCTTGTAGTAGTAATTAATAAGCTTCTAGTAAATAGGGCAAATACTAAATAAAACCTACAAATTAAAACGAAAGAATTGCCTTTCTCAACTCACCCTCTACGCCTTGTGGGGACATTACGTTGTCAGCATCCATAGTGATGGTAACTAAATAAAATAAAAAGGTTTTCAATGTTCGTGGGGAGGTGTGGTGTAGAGGAGGGGCAGCTGGAGTGGTGAAAATAGTTACAAACGTCGATTCCCAAGGTCTTCAGCAGTCCTGTTGCCATGAAGCACGCCCGTCCCAAGTTCCATATCGCTTTCACAGATCCAAGTGCTTACTCATACCTTCTTTCCTCTCTTATCAGATTATGTAGTGTTATTATATGACATGTTTCAAGAGATAAATCAAGAATTACACCACTTCGCAAACATAACACTCACAAGTGTATTAATGTCCTTGTATTGTTTTTCTTGTTTTATTCAGTCATGTCACCCATTTCTATAGTTAGTAAGTTATAGAGTTTTACCGTATTCTGAATCTCTCCTCATTCTAAACAGTGACTAAGCTGCACGAGGCATCAGTTGAACAAAGACTATACATAGCAAGTGTCCAGTCTGAGTCACAGTGTACCCATGCACCCATACCTCGTGACTTCCTGTGTGTGTATGTGACTATTATGAGTGTGTTACACTGTACACTGTGTAGGCAGGAGTGTCGGATGGGACTCATGGGAGGGGGAGAAAGCGTAGTACATTTGACCAATATTTTGTATTTCGGGCCTTTCAGTCAAATTTCGGATAAAGTCTTCTTATATGAAGGCCAGACAATACTGTTCATGGCCAGATTTATTAGTGAATTTGGCCGAAAAATCGGCCATCTGGCAACCCATCACCGTCACTGTGTATATCAGCAGTTCGTTTAGAGCTTCCGAGAATGCTGACGAGTTGCAACAGTTGCTAACTTGCTATATAAGTTGCTGTGGTATTCGCGTATAGTTTTCAGAGGCTCCAGGAATATCAGTCTTAGTTATATTTTTTTTTTACTAAAAGTAGCATTAACTATTACTGTTACTAATTAGGGTGGGACATGACAATGAAACTAGAGAACTAAATTAGAATTACGATGAATGTTAAAAGTGTTAAGTACCGTACAATTTACTTACGAGCTCGAATATCTCTTGTTGCGGGGCAATATTTAATTTCCCGCCTGCTACAGGCTAGGAAATTAAAGAGACGAGCTCAGTGTAACAAATAGTAACTAAATGGGGATCAGTTTTGTGGCATAGTTTGGAAGAATTTACCGTCAAGTTTGTATAGATCTAGTCGAACTATATTCTATGCGTTAAGTACGAGTCGATATAATTATTTCAGAGCATTGTCGTTCTTTTTCATACCTTCCTATTCTCCTTTCAACTCTTCCCATTCTCCTTCCAACCTTCCCTTTCTCTCGGCTAAAAACCTTCCCTTTTTTCACTTCCACTGTCGGGCCTGTCTCTCCTTTCCTTCTAGCCAACCATTCCTCCTCTCTCTCCTCCCGTTTTCTAGTACGATGTCTTTCTGGCTTAGTAGGCTACATGCTGCTTTCTTTAATTTAATCTGCACTCATTATATTATTTTCAAAGTTCACCATCAAATAACAGAGATGACAAAACTTGAGACAGCAACTGTACTCTCACATTGATACCATACTCCACTTTTTAAACCTGGGAACAAAGTACCAGCTTCATTAATTCAATCCAAGAAAAACTTCATCCAATATCTAGACTATACAGCTAGGTAATTATCTACAACTTCTACACACTTCAAATGAGCATATAGATTACTGGAAAATTTCAAGGAGGGGTGTAATTGCAACCACTACTTTGCATATCATTCTCCTTCCCCTCCCTCATTCCACCAACACCATCACTCCCCCACCCCCCTTCTCTTCTCTCTCAGGTCCCTCCATAAAAGCCCCTATTACCCACTGTGACTTTACACACATAAAGGGAGCCAGCTTGAGGCAAAATGTCTAGGGATCCCTACTGAAAAACTCCACCAGTTGATCACGCACATAGTTTGAAGGATTCAGTAGCCCTCCAATTTACTGTCGAGTTTTTTCCATTTAACTTCTTGCCTTGCAATCATCTTCCTCAATATAGATGGATATTTTCCCACTCCTCTTTAGGTGGATGGATGTGTATTTTAAATCTGGAAGACTGGTTTTATTGTGAGATGAATTTCCTGACACAAAGTCTCCCTATATTATCATGGTTTGTTTTGGGGGCAAACTGGAGGTCAACCGTGATTCCTCCAAACTATGTCAGCAAACAACTCCTGGAGTGGTGGCATCTAGGTTGTGGGACCACCCCCCAGGGCTACCAAGGAAGGAAGCTATGTGGGCCAAACCGCCACAAAATCTTCCTGCCTCCACCAAGGGGGTGCAAGTCCCTGGGAATGGCTTCGGTTTCGGGGCTGCTCGGCCAGACAGCTTGAGGAGCTTTAACAACAACAAGACTGCAGGAATTGCTCCTTTCCAATTTCCTTCATGTTCATTTTCTTTCATCTCGTCTCACTTGGACTGCTAGGTCTTTCCTACTTTTTTTCTTTTTTTTTTAATGCTTGACAACCTCACACTTCAGCCTCATCTTGGTTCTTGTAATCTCGAAAAAGACGATAATAATGTGCACCTTGCCCCAGGTTGGCTGTGAAATTGGGCAGATTAATCTATTTACTGACAAACTTGGCAAGATTTTGTCAAACCTACAATACTAGTAGAGAAACCCACAACAGCAGACAAAATTTTTATTCCAGACAGTTCAAAAGTAATCTTCATTTGCCACAGAAGCTGGGTTTTCCATTTGGCGATAATTTTGACACTAGGTTTAGTGTGAACAAATACACCTGTAGGCTACAAGGAAATATATGTAGTGCATTTTTAAGTCCAATTAAGGATGAAAATTTGAAACTTCAGTGTTTTAAATTTAGTTCAGTTTAAGCATCTTTGAAGATTTCTGCTCGGCAATACTAAAAAACAAATTTCACCTTGGATATGGTTGTCCTCTGGCCACAGGAGGATGAATGTTGGCCCTTCTTTAGTTATACATTATGCTCAATAGGTTTGTGAAGATAATACATAATCAAACTGAGCTTGCAATGAAAGTGTTTGAAAAACACTAGTATGAAAAAAACTAGATTAATACTATACTGAGAAAACTATACTATACTCAGTTGTTCTATTATTATACTGTACTGACTGTGGTTAAATATTTCTTGTCCCTACCTTATTCCTCCCATACATTACCCTGGTGTCATATACAGAACTGTACTGTACTACAGTTCACCTATCTATGGGCTTAAAAATATGAAAATATTTCAGAACTATTACTACATATAGTAAACTCTTAATAAAATTTCGAAACTATTACCACATACAGTAAACCCTCAATATTGTATAACAAATTTTGGCTCTAACAAAAAGGTGTAAGCCTACTAGACAACGCCCCAAAATATATGAATGTTGATCATTAATCTAAGTTGGCTGTTGGTGTTTCAAGGTCAATTTATTTTTTTACAAGTGTATTATAGCAACAATCAAAATATCGTGTTTGAAGTTTACAGTATTATCTAACCACTGCCCATATATAGCGACCAATGTTCAATAAAAAGGCCTTCCATAACGACCACCTGACTAACAATATTTCCTCTCTAATGAATGCCTCCTTGTTCCAATTCATTTGTTATATTGCAGGTTTACTGTATTTAATTACAAACAAACCTGTAACATTCACTTTCATACTTCATTTCTGCCTATTGCCTATACAATAACTACAGTACCAGGTACCCAGAAACAAATTATAGTACATGATATATTACTAACATTGTGTAAAAACTTTACACAGAGTTGCAAGTGGATTTAACAAATGTCACATTACTAACTTTAAATCTTGTGCCATTTTAAGTGACGGGTAATTCTATTGATTCCAAAACACACTAAAACTTTTCTTTAAACTGCATTAAACTTAACGAAGAGCATGACAAAACCATTCTTCAAAACCTTCTTCATCATATTTAGTAGTCAACATTCATCACCATCTGTTCCACACACATAGTAGCTGTTCATAGACAAGTGGAAAGCTCTATTGATTCCCGAATTTAACCTATAATAATTATTATAACAATTCTTTCTGTTAAATGCACTTGGACTAATGCCAAATATTAAACCCTAATACAGTACTTAAAGGGGGTGGGTGTTTGTATCAATGTGTCTGTACTGAATGTATGAGTGTGTATCAGAATGTCTGCACTGAATGTGTGAGTGTGTGTTCAAAATTCAAATTTAGAGCTATGCATAATACTAGGAAAACATATATTCAATCCCATACATAGAACTAGAGGAGAATTCACAATGACGTAAACGTCGACAAAGTGAAGAAAACCCACAATGGAAGACGAAAAGATGGAGTACCATAAGGTTATGGCCACCCCTGTGGCCCTCTTTGGTGGTGTACTGTTCATCACTGAAGAGGGCCACAGGGGTTGTCGAAACTATTTGGTTCATCTTTTCGTATCCCTTGTCGGTTTTCTCCATAAATAGAATTTAGTATAGTCTGCTGTGTTGAAACACATGAATATTAATTACACATATTGTAATTATTAAAAGGTGTTGGCAACACAATCATATCCTAAAGATATGTGCATTAACGAATCAAGCAATAAGTTGATCGCATTGAAAACAGTACATATGCCTTTAGACTTGAGGTTAGCGCTTTAAATTGTCAAAATATTATGGAAATTTTATATCCTTCTCATACTGCATGTTTTTTTATGAAACAAATAATCTTACAATATATTTCACAGTAAAATTACATTTACATAAGGCAAATTGAACTGATATTTTTATACTTATACTAGCTAGACATATCTGGTCAATTATGTTTCCTTTGCCTGACATCACAACTGGAGTGTGTATTACCAGAGACAACACCACCTTGATGGAGAAAAGAACCATTCACCAACTATGACAAACATTTATTAGATACATTGTACTGAGTGAAAATCAAGGAAGAAATATGAATTACTGAGAAGACATATTACCTGCCTCATTAGTATCAAGTCACCTGATCTGCTTCTGGAGATTTGCCAATTCTGACTATGGTGGTGTTTGACTTTCTCTAGTAATATGGAAATATATAGGCTTTGATAAATATTAAGCACCTTGGTTTACTTCTTACGCCTGTAGTATCTAGATATGCTATAACTTTCTCCCAAAACTTTTTAACTGCCTACTAATAACTTTTACTATACTGTATGTCTAACTATATGAATCTATGAACTCTGCACAGATCTATGTACAAATACTACTGTGAATCAATGCATGCTCAGATCAATTCAAATATATTCTTTGTATTCTACAAAATATCATAACCCATTTTTTTTCTTATTATTCATGGTATGAAGTGTTGTACCACTATCAAATTTAAATTCATATTCTGACGAATTATGACTACCATGGGTAAAATATTCTTATTGCAGCATCAGTCAAAATTTCAGGTTAAAAAGGGGGACAACCTAGTTAATCTCACAATCCACATCTCCATCTGATCTTGGAAAATGAGGTGCTGCTGCTCTTCAGTATAGACACTTAAGAACTAAAATATCATCAAGAGGTCAGCAAGACATCAGTCAAGAGAACAAAGAAGGAGTTAGAGATAAAAGTATTAAACCAGGCACTCAGTTTAGATATAATCCAGGCACAATAGACTTAATTATGAATATAAATACTGAGAGTTCCCTACGCATTACAGGTGCAACTATTCATCTTGCACCAACCTTCTTCTGTCAGCGAGATATCTGAACATGATTCAGAAATCTCATAATGGTACTGAACAAGTTAGTGGACACTAATCTTCCACCGAGGCTCGTTGAAAGTTGCTACAAAATATAGGCCTTCACTTGCATTTGGAACACTCCATTCATAAGTCACCTGAAAGAATTTCAGACTTAAGATTCTTTTTCATATCAAGAATGACTTGATACTGAATGTATAGTGTATAAGAAAAGCTCATTCCTGTAATTTAACAAAAGCTTGAAGAAAAAGACGAGAAATAAGGCATCCACATCCTGACATGATCGAAACAGCATGTACTATGTGAAAGGAATATTAATACTGTACAAAGTTTCACCCATTTTCAGCAACATGTGGAATATGAAATATTGACTATATTACTCTACAGTATTACCTTACATGAACATGACATGAGTTTGAAAAATAGTGAGAACAGGAGGCCAGTGAAAATGGATATGATGTGAACTGTGTGAAGTATAGAAAATAGATGGAATAAAAGTGTTATATTAATGAAAGCTGCACAAGACCGTCAGAATGAAGATGAAGGACAAAGGAAGCAGAAAAGGACTAAGAGAATAGAGTATGATATGGTAAATGATTAGCAAGACAGCAAAATATGGACACTGATGAAGCAAAAAATCAATGGCATGAGGAATAAATGTTTGGGTTGACAAACCAGTCTGCATGACAGCTTGCAGAATGACTCCTCTCACCATATGAAATGAAGCTACTTTGATATAATTGTGAAACTTGAGGTGGAAACTGAGAAATCAAAGACTTACAAGGGGGAGTATATAGAAGCATGAGCATATTCATGAGGTAGGTTACTCTGTCTTAAAATCTATAATTATTTTCCTCACCCTGCAACTCTTTCCCATTAATAAAAGGGTTATAAAGTTTTCATGATAATACTAACAATATTGCAGGAATAAATCTTTAAGGGAAATAATTAAGGAAGATTATTTCATAAACAGTCACATCAAAGACTCTATTATCATCTTACCTGTTTCTCCTGACTTTCGATATAGACCCTAACTTTTGAGGAGGACACCTTCTCAACAGCAAAGCTGACCTGAGACTTGTCTTGAATGGCCGGAAGTCGTGTCACCCGACTCACTCCATCCAGAAATACACACCCTGCAAGTAGTCCAACAGTCAAAGAGTACTTTCAAACACAGTGAAAGAAGATTGCGGCTGACTGCCTTAGGCCTACAATGCCCTGTAGGACAAAGGAGGTGATAGAGTTGTGGAACAGTAAACATGAGTGTAATATAAGGATAGGAAGGACAGTTGAGGGATTGACAGGGAGTGGCTTTCAAACACAGCTGAAAAATAATGCATTATGCAAGTAACAGTTTTCATATGGGCAATGTATATTGACACAAGTACAGTATTTTCATGTGATTTACTCTAGTTTCTGTACTTTTTCTAGTGAGAATCGTAAACCCAGATTATGTATGCTGTTCTGCATATGCAAAACACAAAGGGATTAGGGAAGGAGAGGTGAAACCCATGTCTACACACTATGGCTGGGTTTACACCAAGAGAGTCGCGTTGCGTCAAGTCAGTCTCAGTCAAGGCGCGTCGCCACCCCCAGTTAGCATTAATCTATATGGATGTTTGGTAAAACCGTTTACACCGGATGCGTCGAGTCGATTCAAGTCACGCTGCATCGCGTCACATCGAGTCAATGATGCAATTGGACCCATTTCCTGCTTCGGTCACAGCGAGTCACTAACTTCTGAGAAGCAGAGTATATAAGGTATTGGCGTCCTTTCGTACCCCAGCCACCTCTTTCCATTCTTTTAATTGTCCCTTCTTTCCTGCTGTTTCATGCTTAATTGCAAGCCCTCTCTATAACTTTCTCATACATTAAATTAGATATTATATAATTATTAATTAGTTGGATATTTATAAGTTGTATCTTAACTTACCAACAGAAATTCAGGAACTGTGTTATGTTTTATAAATTCTTGCCCTACACATAAGTCTACTTGTAATTATTGCTATTATTTTCAATAAGATATTTCTTACCAAAAAAAATTACCATTCTTTCTTCAACACCAACTGGATGCCTGTAATTAGTGTTCATATTCTTTATGTATGATACAGTTAAGTCCACTAGCTTCTTGATATTTTCACTTGTCATTCTAAAGAAGTTGAAAAAATTTTCTGGATGGTTTTTGCAAGTCTGGGAATAAATGACTGAAGCTTCCAAAGTCTGGCCTTTTGGTGTTCAGTTCATGCATCCATATTCGTTTTTTTCTTATTTTTATTACGTCTGCGACGACGAAGCCATAACAGAACGACTACTTCAGTGCGGGAAAATACGTCCATTGTCCTTGAAATCTGGTGTGGCACTTATGACTTGACTCCGGCTGACACAGTCTGTGTGAACGGAGATTGTTGTTTTGACTTGCACCAAATGACTGAGACTGATTTGACGCGACGCGACTCGCTTGGTGTAAAACCAGCCTTAATCTGTATACCTGCACCTGCTGTGCTAGATAATGTAATGTGTCTGTAAATCCCACCTTGAGCACTGAGGAAGAGTGTGCCTGTGAGAAGGAGTTGCTCTGGACCTGTAACTGGTTGGCACGATAACCCCACACCCTCATCACTGATTCCACCGCCACCACTCACCACCTAAAAAAGGAGCAAGAGTAAGTAACATTATCCTGTTTGGAAAGTTTGGTAACAGGAACATGGCATTAACACGAAATATGGATGAAGCTAAATGTTCATTCATCCTAGTACAACCAAAAGAAGATCTTTTATGTTATCCTTACAGATTCAAGGTTACCAAAAATGACTTATGGATGGTCTGAGGCAACTCAGCATTGTGTTTATTTGTTTATTTATAGTATACGTTTATAGATATATTTTTTTGTTTTTGCCTTGGGTTAAAAGTTTGGCAAGCCTCAGAGCTGGACCCCTTCCCTGTTATGGGTCCTGCAGACTGAGAAAGGAAAGTATGAGTGGGTGGAATGTATGGGTGTGAATGAATTTCAAAAGGGGTTGGAAGTGGTACCATAGATACTGTACATGTGTTGGGTATAATGTGAGACAAAATGAAAAGAAGTGATTTGGATGAATAGGATGGTGCAAATAAAATAGGTGACAAAGATGGAAAGAAATATGTAATATAATTAGGCTAAAAATAAACAAAAACAGAGTAAGATTTCTTATGTCATCACCTCACCTTAAACAAAACGGAGGAGCCAGCCTTGAGCAAGGGTCCATCTGAATGTAGCACATCAACATCATTTGTAATTTTTGAAGCCAAGCGACCATCGTCTGCCACACTCCATCCTCCAGTTCCTCGTTTCCACTCTATAATACAGTACATGAAATTTATTATTATTACTTTAAATATACTGTACCAGGTAATCACTCTTTTTAACATCACCAACGTTTTCATGTACAGTACATATGTTTTACTTGATTCTGGAGGCACTGTCAGTTGATCTGAGAATAGGAATGTCATAAGATTATGAGTGGGCAACAATACAGTGTATGAAATAACTACTGTATAAGTACTGGTATTCATATACCACCATAACTGTCAAATAAAAATAAAAAGTATCTACAGTAAACAGTAATTGTTCCTCCTTCACAAATTTTCCCAAAACAATTGTTTTATTTTATGTGAGGGCAATGAATACTACCAATCCTCCAATTTGTTTAAGACAACTAATTGGTTTGGGTAGAAGGCTAGCAATCCACATACAGTATTACAATAAAAATGAGCTACTAAAACAGAGAACTTTTCAGGCAAAGACCGGTACTTGTAGTCTTTCATTTTACTCATTCTTACATATAATTATATATTTTGCTTTATATGCAAGTTCTGGCAACAGTGCAGAATATACAAATATCTTTAGAACCCTAACGACACAATACATTATGCCACACCACACGAGGCATTATGACCCATATTCACGTGGTCTGTAACAGTGATGCTTGCGAGAGCCTATACATGCATTTTAGTAGACTGGATGTCACTCAAGGATTAGATGTACAAGATAAAAACAAACTTGCAATCACATACTAAAATGAGATATGTTGGTGACAGCTGATTGTACAAGACTCCAAGGCCCGAAGGAGCTTGACCCCTCCCTCCTGGATGCCACCCTGAGCAGATAGGGTTCCCCAGCCTTGAGATCACGAACCAGGAAAGAGTAGTCAGGACCAACATAGACAGTGTGGAAAGAGGCAGAGTGGTGATTGGCAGCAGCGGAGTGACTCAACTCAAGGCAAAACTCTATTCCATCATCAGACACATCCTCATCAACCTGAAATTTGAACATGAATATGGACCTCTCTCACTCTTTTTACTTCACAGGTGAGGTCACTCACCTTTTGTAGTATACTGTTGTGAAAAAAAAAAAATCTGTTCAAAACATCTCAAACAGAATCAGACACAATGAAAGAAATTAAAAATTTTGGGTGCTGTTGGCAAAGCATATTAACAGTTCATGCAATACCATATGTAAATAATTTTCAAGTTGTAAGTAGTGCCTATAAATATGGTTTCACTAAGGTTATCACTGTGTGATAACTTGCTTCTACATTGAAGAGCCGCCTAAACCCTATAGGCAAAGTGATGGAGAATCATAAGGATAACAAGGATGGCAAGTAATGTAATTCATGTACTGAGCACTGAATTAGTTTATCAATTAGGGATATCCATCATCAACAATATTTAATTTTTACAGTGCCTTAAAGTTACTATTAAAAAAGCATTTTCAACATACCTCCTCCCATGACACTAGTAGAGAACCAGGTTGCTCTACAATATTTGTGATCTGTACAGGGCCTATCCTAGACACCCTTCCTGCCTCCTTCACCAACTCCTGCACCTCCTGGGTCAGTGTGGGATTTGATGGGAACTCCACACTTACGCTGGCCACTGCACATAACGCTGGGACCTCTGGTAGGCTAATAGCATATTATTATTACAACTACCAATGAGATGGTAAACATTATAGTAGAGCATGCTATTTCATACATTTTTTGCATAATAATGTTTTGTTTATTCAAGATTAAAAATAGGAAAATAATATCAATAATAAAGTAGTGACAAGCATACATACATCACAGCAATATCAGAGCATCATGAAAATGAAAGTTCTACTATAATCAGCATTTCTGAAGTACAGTTAATACAGCATCAGGTAGGCTAAAACAAATGCATATGAATAAACCTAATATAAAAGTTCTTCTTTTCCTGAAAACATTTAGTTACCAGGTAATACTTTCTCAGGTCAGACAAAGGATCATCACCACAAACATGGACTAACCTGGTCATTGCAGCAGCCTCTTCTTGGAATCTGATGACTGTATCTTTGGCCAAGACTCCTGGGTGCTTCTGAAGACGCCTGCCTTGTTCAACTCTCTCCATTGTTTCCCTCACTCTGGCTACCACCACCCCAGCACATTGGTCCAGAGGATTCACAGCTTCCTCTTCCACCTGTGCCAATATAAACATAACTTTCTTTAAATATAAGATACAAGAAAAAAGAGTGATATCAGCATGAAACAGTTGCATGGCAACCACTCTTAGTACAACACAAAACCTCTACTCTATTGTCTTTCCAGGATTGCCCATTTATGGAAATGTCTAATGAGAGAACTAGAAAAAAATGACATTTGTGACTGAGCAGCCACTACCACCACCTAACCTAACCAGGTTAGGTTAGATGCTTTTTGCAGGTGAACAGAGAAAAAGTACAGTATGATGAGCAAAAGACAAACAGGAATCAACTTACTTGCTCTACCTCTTCAAGAAGCTGTTGTCGCCTTACATTTACTGTTTCGGTCAAGGTTGACAAAAATGTATCAAAGACTTTGTTGACAGTTTGCTTAGTCTCAGAAGCACTATTTGTCACCTGTAAAAATGTCAAAATGAATAAATAAAGTAATATTAGTATGGTACACAATCACTATTCCTACGCAATATGATTATAATGAGTAAGAAGAGAATATTCCTACCCTTGAACAAAGAGAAATGGGGTATTGATGATCATGATATATGATATACAAAAGAAGTGACAGAGAAATAGGTCCTAAACACCATATCAAGCAAGCTAAGATTTTGCTGCCAGCAAAAGACCTATACCTCTGGCTTCAAGGATCTTAATCTCAGCCCTGTCCTTTATATTCCTTCTGTTCTCTTGTTATTTGATGCATTTCCAAAGTTTTGTTGTAGCCCTGCACAATAGTCTAATAATATTGTAAAGTAGATGTGTATCACAGAGCAACCCATTAATCATGAAGTTGTACTTCAAAGCCTTTCAGTGACCTACGCCACAGAAGACAAAAATACATTAACCTGTGTTTTGGCAAGAGAGAGCTGATCACGCAGCTGTTGGAGCTGCTCCTGGTGCTGTTCCAAACTGGCAATGGTATCAACAAGGTCATGGGAAATCTGTGTCTGGACATGCTTTCGATATTCCTCCCGCAACCGCTCTGTTGCACTGCTTGGTTTTTCTTCTAAGTTGGACGACATTTGCTGTTAAAAAACAATTTCAAGTTACAGTCCCTTTACTGCATATAGCGGCCAATCTACGTTATCTTCATTTTAAAATCAAAACACAAAGATTCAGAAAGCAGTGCAAAACAAGTTTTGAAATGCAAGGTATTGATGATTGGTGATTTTTTTTAAAATCAAGATTTACATTACAATATTAAGTCTTATTAAATAAGTGATGATCTACAAATTTCTTCTTACAGTGATACTAATTTTTTTTACTGAAAGTTAGTACAAATGCATGCCTAGGCTACCCAAAGTTCTAATGCACTTAGGCCTAGATGTAAAGTGGTGTCTCATGTTTAGTGCCTCATCGATGCCATAAAATGTGAACAAAACTGTAATGCATGGTCACTGGGGCATTGATCATATAGGAAAAAGGCTAATTAGGCCCTCACTTGTCCGTAAACTCCCCTCCAAACATGTACACCTTCTGTAAGTATGGTACTACTGAAAACTCCATAAATCCCACCGTGGTGGGTGGTATATCTCATCATAACATTCCTGTGCCACCAGTTCACTTATGTGCAATGTCTTTCGTGCATTTTGGGTGAGGAGTATGAGTTGGGAATGTTTGGGGCACTGGGTTGTCCTGGTTCAGAGGAAATGCTGTTCCAAAGGCGGATGAGTCCACCTTTTTGGTGGACCAACGGCATCCCTGAGAGCAAGTTTAGAGTTGAAGCCATAGTCACAAGCCTGAGTCTTCCTCCAACTCTCTCCTCTCCCTTCCATACAAGGCTTGGCATATGCTTCTCTTCCTCTTCCTATTCTTCCTTCCTGGTGAGGGCTGGTTCTATCCAGAAATGAGGGATTTTGCATCCTCTACCACACCCTGGCCTGTTCTATCTGTCTCTCTTACCATTTCTCATTCCTTCTGGGTAGCTGGTGAGATCGCCCGATTGGGTGGCACAACAGGGGAGACAACTGTTGATGGGTTCATTGGCTTGGGGGTACCACTGAATGACACAACAAGGGGGTACTACAACAACTCCATAAATTATGATAAATATTATTACATAGTATGCAACAACAAAGTACGATAAATAATAGCATCACCTGGCAAAGAGAAGAGCTAGTGATTGTCTATCATCATTACCTACACTTACCTGCTGTTGTTACCTTTAATGTGAGTTCTCTGTAACAATCAATATCATACATTTACTTTAACAGACTTTTACCTTCCCTCAATCTTCAAGCCTTGCCCTCATTGTGTTGAAACTAATATTGATAGGGGGAGAAATATGATGAAAATGTGGAATAAAGCATTGGTCAGTTACACAGCAACCTGGCACTCAATCAAGAATGGAATAGCTCGTCAAATACAGGTGTTTTGTCAAGTTTAGGCAGTGGGGTCATATTCAACCTCTCCGTCTTCAAATATGAAATAAATGACGTACTGCATCATATGAAAATGAAACCTGCACAGTCAAATCATTATCCAGTCCCTGCTCTGACAAACAAGCCCATTCATATTCAATCACTAGATAAATATTGCTGTATTTCTATGACTAGGATTCAATCAGCAACATGTGTATAATAAATTCATAATGCAACACTTCCTCAATAGTAAACGATGCTTACCTCAATGAACAGGTGAGTAATATACTAATTAAATGACGTACTTGAGACCATCAAACATCTTGCCTTCAGCGACTGTTTACATTTTTTTTGGTTAGTCTTAGCTTCGGTACAATTCAATTTCATATTAACTCTTGAATATAGATATTTATTCTTTTATTATTTAACAAATAAATACGTTATATTATACTGAAGAAGAACTAAAAGTGCAGTATTAATAGAAGTTTTTAATATAAACAGCTAACCTTAAAGTAAGACTATCCTTTACATTGATGGAAATCCGGTTTGATAATCTTATGACAGTACATCCGGATGGAAATATATGTATGTCTTTGCTAATAAATTGTTTTAAAAGGTTTTGAGATTGTTCTCCGTTCGAACGAAAAAGGATGATATCCCAAGTAACTGAATAAATGTAGGCAATTAATATGTCTTCGAATTTGAAATGGATCAGTTTATCTTGAAAGTTAATTGATACCCTGCTCTGTGTTCAGTGGTTTGTACAACAATGAATCCTGCATTAACTAAAATTCTTCAATAAGCTGAAGCTCTGTACCCAGTGGTCGTGCAATAATGGATGCTGCACCTGTTTAAACTCTTGAACCCTGAGTAATCTGTGTGGGTTAAGCTAGCCTCGACCAATGCTGCTGTGCTAAACCATATAATTATATATTGCCTGACTTAATCTTTATCAATTTCTGCAACATACGTGGCCTTTATAGGCCTACTAAGTTCTCATCTGTTGAAAACCACCTTTCACCTTTTCCTTGCCGAATCACAGATATCAGCAGCAACTGCATGACAATAATTTAACCCTGGGAATGGGAATAAGTTGGACGCAATTAATAAGTTTCCGAAAATTTGACTTATCCTTGTCATTACAATTATTATCATGAAACGAGACAATCACGAGTGTGCAGTCTATGATATGTTTTGGTTTGCCCTCGCACTATAAAGATCATACGAACCAAATAGCACGTGCACGACTCGTAATTAAAAACATATGAACATAAGAATTTAAGAAATTGCATGCAGTGATGATGCAGAAGGCTTGTGGCCCAGCTGTTCTTAGCAGCTCCTGATTCTGACCCATCCCTTTTAGATCATCATGTATGCATGTGTACGGTTTTGAGTGTTAGGATTGTTTATAGTATAGAAGGATATTGTATTCATTTCAGTTCTTTGTGTTCCAGATATTGGTGCCTTTATTATGAAGAATATACTTATACGAGTTCAGCAGTTTCTCACTCCCGTTCACTTTGGCACCTTGAGAAATGGTGGATGAATAGGGATTATACCCACAAATACACAGAGATATATAAATACCTTAGATTGTGCACACACATATACACACAAATATACATGGATTACACACACATACACACACACACGGTGACTTGGGTATACCTTCAGGAACACTAACGTCTAACGATGGCTGAAGGAGGGACGGACTCAATTTCCTTCACTTCATTGTTTGTCGAATTTGGTGTTTTTGTTGGTTGTGTAGCGTCACTGAAGCATTGTCAGCGTGCGTCATTGAGGGCCACAGTAGGAGAGAAAAGCATGCCACCAGCAATGCCAGGGGGCCAAGTAAAGGGCGTCTCATCTGTAGGACGTGGGTAAAGGTGGGTTCACACATAGCTGACTTAATTAAGGGGTTATCACACTTGCTCAGTACACAAGGTTTGTATGGCATTAATATAACAAAGGCTGGGTGAACCTTGGGGGTCAGTGACGACATTTGTAGAGCAAAGATGGTTTGTATTTTCATCCAAGGTAACTTCACATAGCACCAGCATAGTCAATAAATAATTTATTAATATAAATGAGTTAAATGTGAAAGAGTGAGATAATATCAGAAAATAATTTTGCAATACATAAAATTTTGAATTACAACAAATTAAACAGTATGATAGCTCATTCCTGAGGCATTCTGCATCACATCCTCACGTCTGGCCACATAGTATCTCAGGTCTAGCGCTCGTTGGTGCCAGCTTTATTCTCTGATCACGTCGCACTTCGGCTTCATTATTCTCTACCTGCTGGGTCTACTGTTCTTGCCACTCATTTAGGTATTGCTGTGTCCCTAAATATTGCCCGACGGACAGTCACGATCCAAAGTTTCGCAACCCCCATGGCTGGGAGGAAGGCGAAGTCACTGTTAAGTCTCCAATGTTAAACCCTTGTATACTGTTGCGTTTGTAGAATTTCCTACGTTTAACACTTTACATTTATCGGTTAAAGTTAATATACCATATTTTTCTGACCAATCGCACAAAGTAATAAGGTAATTTTGCAGGGCATGCAAATCCTCTTCGGAGTTAATAACTCTATACCCAATTTTGTGTCGTCTGCAAATTTCCTGAGGCTGCTGTTCATGCCAACATCTAAGTCATTTATATATAGAATTAATAAAGGCCAAGGACCGATCCCTGAGGAACTCCACTGGAGACGGCCCAATCTGATAACAACACTTAGAAAAAATGTTGATTCGACTTAACCAATCAACGATTCTTTGAGTTATCCATATTTTTGAGGTGGGCCAATCAGAGCGAGTTATACTGGGCGCATAATTTGAGCTATTATGACCCTTTATAGTGCTCTCTTGAGCTAGTGTTCTTCTATCCTGGTGGGGAATATTGTCTGTAAACATTTGTGCAATATTTTAAGGATTTCGGCGCCCTGTCGAACCCAAGCCAATCCCAGTTCTCTTCCACTGTCCCTCCTTTCCTTCTAGCCTGCTGTCCCTCTTCCTGTTTTGTAGTACAAGGTCTTTCTGGGCCTGCAGGCTTGTTTCTTTAATTCAATCTTCACTCACAACATTATTCTCAAAGTTCACCATCATACCAGAGTAACTGGAAAGATGACACAACTTTGGAAAACAACTGTACACACAGTGATACCATACTCCACTTTTCAAACCTGGGAAAAATGTACTGTACCAGATTCATCCTTAATGAAATCCAATATTTAGCTTACATAGCTACTGTAGGTACTTATCTGAAAGTTCTATACACACATCAAATGGGCATACTGTATACTGGAAAATTCTGGTGGGGGGAGGGGGAGGGCAGTTGTCCATGTTACTTTCATCTCTTTTCTTATTTTCACCAACTCTAGACTTCTAGAGTCGCTCTAGAATACATAGTTTTGGATGTGCTAACTTTCTGTACTGCCATACTGGTTGATTTCCTGAACACTTTCGTTAGTTTATTATATAGTGTAACTTTGAAACAGGTGGAACTTCAACAACTATCATGGAATAAGACTGCTCATCATTCCAGGCTAAATTCTTCATCTATTGATGGTACAGTCACGGCACATAGTCCTTGACCAGGTTGTAAAGGGAAGTCTGTTCAAGGACTATGTGCCGTGACTGTACATGTTCATATGACCACCTGTTGAGGTTGCAGAGACCTGAGGACAGTCTGATTTTACACCTAAGAAATCAACTGTGGACCACATGCTAGTGCTTTGAGTCCTGGTGGATCATAGGCTTGAGTATCATAGCAGCAAGGGATGGTTGCAGCTTATATTAATCTTAAGGTGTTTACATCAATGTAGTGAGTGTGTCTCTGGAGCCTTCTAGGTTTCAGGGGAATTATTGGTTTGATGCTTGGCCTGTAATCAGACACCATGAGTGTGGTCAGGGGAGACAAGGATATTTGCATCACAGAAGAGGTGGGCGATGGGATGACCACAACCCTACGTTATATATATACTGTACAGTATACAGTAATTATATACTATACTATACTATACAGTATATATATATATATATATAATAAATACTAAACTTTGTTTAGTGTGTGTCTTGAAACAAAGTTGTCATTTCTCAATAAAACTTTACCAAATATGGCACAGGGGTCCAGATGCTCCCAGAATAATTCAGAAACAAAGAAAGACCAGGTCCAAGATCTCTCTGAGGTAATAAAGTACTTCTTTAGGTGATTAGGCCTGCATAGAAAAAAAATAAAAAAACACATACATAGTTTTTATATATATACTGTACTGCATATCCTGTACGTATTACTGTATGTGAATGTATGTATAAAGTAGATATATGAATTTTATTTAACACATGTTCTAACCATTATGTGTTGTTACATGTATTGTACTGTTACTTGCTTTACATTATCAAATTTACTTCATCAAATAAAGAGGGTTATGTTTGTGCCTACGACTGATGGAGTAACCTTGTACACAAGCTGCTTAAAGAAATTGGGAGCAAAGGTCTCAATTTCTTTAGACAACACATATCCTATAAAGATGATGAGGTCTATACTTTCCCTTCTTCTCTACTCTGCAAGTGGGAGCTCTCCAAGCTTTCTCCCAACCTTCTATCGACTTTAGAAAAAGAAAAGGGTAAGGTTCTCTTACCCTAATAGTGCTACATGACTTTATTGCCCAATACTCTGAGTAAATGAACCTTAACCTACTACTCACAAATACTATGATAATTACAAACCTTTAATCTACATGCCCACATGGGTAAGCAAGGCTCATCCAAATGAACCTTCTCCAGCAACCTTATATAGCCAAGGGTACTACACCTGAACGAGTCCAGTCAATTGGTAGGTTTTTTAATTAAATCATATTTGCTGGAGAGTGGAGGTATGGTATCCACATAACCCTCCCTACAGTTTCTTCCAACCTGCTTCACTTTCTCCTGACCCATTCCAGAATTAATCAATTTAATCTTTCCAATAAAAACTGTGTATGCACCAATGCAAAGGAAATAAATAATTATAATTGAGGGTTCTTAGCCCAGGCCATCACAGTAATGATTTTTTTTTTCATTAGACATGAACCTCATTGAGGTCCATTAACAAGTAATTGTAAGATTAATAACCAAGGTAAGGGAATTATCTTTTCACTCACCAGCAAATAGACGGTATTATTTCAAAGCTTACCATTTTCGATCATCCATATGATGATTTAACACTGCAAAGCATACTTATTATACTGGAACAGTGCCTCTCTTTACATTAATATTTCCAAAACACTTCCAACATTACAAAGGAAGGCTTACTTATATTACCTTATACTGCACCTTAATGTACAGTTTTACACAAATACAATATTATTTTCTACACACAAATACTGTACTGCATAATTATTATCCAGTACTAAACTTGTGAATGATAATTGACTATTCTGATAAATCCTATATCAAACAATCTTAATTACCTATAAATCATTATGTTAATTATCAGTGGTGGGCACAGTTTCTCTAATCTGCTAAACACTAATCAGCAAAGCAACCTTCTTGCTTAATATTATTTTTTGCAGTAAACAACGTCAGTGTATGTTGAGAGAATGCAATTGTAAACTTTTATAATTTCATTTCTCAATTGTAAATTTAATAATTTGGGAAACTGTGTACTGTACACTTTGTCAATGATCATCATTTGATATTGGCATGCTGCCTATGCAACTATACAATACTATTTTGGATTTGCTTGATACTTTCTGCACAGTAGTCAATAAAATATAGGTTGGAAATATACTTTAAACCTATGCTTAATTACATTTGTTCATTTACAGTAATTGTTTGCATACTCATTAAAAATAATCTAATTTTGGCAAGTGATACCTCTCTGGAAAGCTCTATGCCTAAGTTACAACATATAAAAATTTCAGTTCTTTTGGTCAGTCTGCAAAGGTTTTTAATGAGAAAAAAATATCATATACAAAAGTAAGCTATTTGTGTTACCTTTTGCTAATCTATTTAGCTGTCTAGAATTAATGTTTTAGCAAAATCAACTTTTTTAATTACTGTACCATCTTTTCAGTAGCTGTGCCCACCAATGGTAATGATAGTAGCTACAACTTTTCTAATAAAATTCAACAGTTATTCAGTAATATGGTCATACATCTTTCAAATATTAGAAACCACTTACTGCTACTTTCATAAAGATCCCAGTCTACATCTGCTGCTCATATTTCCTTCATCATGACTGTATCATTGACCAATTGTTCAACGCATTCCAGCCCACCCCAGCACATCTTACGATGTGCTTCATCAGGTTCTGTTTCTGTCTATTTTGGCTTCTTGTTCCCTAACTTTACAAGCAGTGGATGGTGTGAAGGGTGGCAGTGCTAATTCAGGTGAACTCACAGCACTGGGTCCAGCCGTGGTTGGGGGCACCAAGGTGAAGAAGACCCACAGTGTTGTCTTTCCCTGCAGTGATAAGGTCTGAATAATATGATAAGGAAGAAAACATGGATATCAGGGCACCCAAACTCAACATGGTATTAGCCAACATATGAAAGAATTTAGTGAGATCAGTGGCCTGCAATGGACTACACAATATAATACTGTAGTATAGCAGTACATCTACTTCCCCAACAATTTTCTATCCCATTTTACAAGGGAGAACATTGTCACTGGTCTTTGCCTCTGCCTAGGTCACATAATAAGGCAAATGAAGTCCCAAAGTCTGTTTTCAGAATAAAATGAGAAACAAAAAAATTTCCTTTTTGTCTCAAAATCGTAAATGAACAAGCCTGAAGCCACAGCTGGCAGCATGAGCTGCAGAATTTAACCATACTGTGATGCCAAATATTTAATAAATTCTATGTTAATTTGTATTTTCTTTTTTGTGTACTGTAGCTTATTTTGAGAACCGTATCACTTACCAATATAAAATGAAAAACCAGCAATTGTCAGACTGTGGACAGAAATCCCTTTGTCTACACCATGGTAGATAGTGTTTCATTACATCTATAATAATGCCATAGATGTATGGACATACCTACAAAGTAACCAATTATCTTTTATATCATTATCACATTTGTTGTACTGCTTGGGGGCTACAGGCAAGCACAGGCAATGTTATGCTGTCTACTGTACTGTATATTGGACAAAGTTTTTCTGAACTCTCACAATGTATGCTTCCTCCCCTCAGGAGAGAATGCAACACGTGCCAAGCTACTCAATAACACCCCTTTTCTGTCCACCTGGTTATATCCAAGAGTTAACCGATGCTCTCAATCTTTCATATATACAACCAGTCAACTATGAAACACTCCATCACTTCATCCATCTTTCTCCCATACTAAGAGTTATGCTCCTTCTAACCTAATGCATTAAATCATGGCATCTTGGATGAAATTGGACATGACTTTGGACCTCCCTCACTCTTGTTCCATTTCACAGGTGTGGACACCAAGTGTGCTTCTTGCCATTCATTCTTAATTCTTCACTATAAAAAAAAAAAAAAAAAAAAAAAAAAAAAATTATATATATATATATATTATTTGCATAAGAAAGGATACACTCATTGTAGGGGGAAATGTCAAGGTCGATGATGGATGCAGAATGTGTGAACACTTGGCCCACAAGTTGGTGCTGATCTGGGTAGCGTCGGTACCGCTGCACAGTCTTCCCTGAAAGAAACAGGTTTAATATTTCCTCACTTACCCAACCCAAACCTACATTGAAATTCCTTGTCAAGTGGTAGTGTTTCCTTTGTTGACAATACAATAAATTAAAAATTGTATGAAGCAAAAACTTGTATATACATCATTCATCAAGTAGGCTAAACAATATATTACAGTTGTACTCATAAATTTGAATATCAATTCATCAAGTCTTTTCAAAACAGTCTTTAGACAAAAGTATACAATTTAAAAGTTAAACAACTGCTTGAACAAATTGTAAAAAATCAGTGTTTCATTTGCAAGACTTATTCCATGAAAGAGAGTATGTAAGTGGAAGGGGAGGGCTTGACTGAGCTAGGAGTGTTGGAATGGGAGAATAGGAAATTCTTCTGCTGGGAGGGAGTTCCCAGAGGGAGAGGGACGACAAAACTATAGATAGATATATAGAATTGCTACCCTCTTGGGGAGAAATCCCAGAGGGAGTGAGGCATCAAAGCTGTTAAACCTCAGCACAGAGCGAGAAAATGCCTGTAGACTTGCTTGTGGTTGGTAAGAAAAAAGGATAGCATTTTTCCTCTTTTCAAGTGATTTTATCCAGCTCGCTGAGAGAATAGCATTAAATGAGCTAATGTTAATATAGGATACCTAATGTTCACTATTCAAATCACACAAATTTTTGTTCTGGAGTGGTTATTTCCCTTTTCTTTCACCATTATCTCTTTTTTTAAACAGGGTTGGCACCTTTTACATAATCTTTCCCTCTGTCTACTGCACTTGTCTACATCTTCTTGCACCAGTCCCATCTTCCTCACTTCCACTTAAACTTCATCTCTCCAAATGTGGGGGTTGTCAATTCTGGTACAGTACAGTACTCCAGCCTAAATTTATACTGTTGCCATAAAGTCACTAACCTTGTGCAGTGTAGAGAAGTCCTCCACTGAGTGTGTATCTCATCTGGCTCACTCTGCCTGGGTTCACCTTCTGTGTTTCCCACTTCCATGGGCGTTCACCCACACACCAGCACACCAGGCCTTCCCCGGTGCTAGCCATCATCACACCTGGACAACCACATTACCTATTCATTAAAATGCAAGTCACTATCACATTGCCTATTTAGTAGTGTTGATTACTACCACATTTACTCCCCCATCAAGCCTCCTACCTACAAGTTTTGGCATTCAAGATAAATTCTCTTCATATAACCCTGGGGAAAGGAGCCATCCCATTAACAGTCAATTAAATATTGTATAGCTTCTTTCTTGGATGTGTCTGCTTAGTGTGGGCAACTGATAACCTTGTGGCATTGAAAAAGGGAGCAAACGTGACAAAGGTAAATTTCACTGGGCATGAAGTTTGTCAATCTACCTTTATGGCTTCCCTTTTTAACATTCCTGCGGCTACTTATCCTATAGAACACTTCAAGTCCCTCTTACTATTCTTCGTAATTGCTCATACAAAATAAAAGTCATGACTGGATGAAACTTTAATATTGGACAACACATATACAGTATTATACAGAGCCACACTTACTTGGATATCCATTAGTAACGGATATGTTGTATCTCTCTGGGGACGGGTAGAGGCAAGTGACCGGAGGGTATGAGGTTGTGAAGGAACAAATGGGACGTCCATCAACACTGCTCACTTTCACTTCTCCCAGGGCAGACCCAGACACCAACACAGCTTTGCCTGACCCCCACGGCCATGACCCATCCAAGAAGCACAGGTCATTGATAGTGTCCTCATGCAGCTGTAATTCAGTTCAGTAAATAAGTAATAAGTAAATGAAAATCCCTTAACACTCATGGAAATTATGATTCAACTCCTGTTAACCAGAAAAATGTATCCTGAATTATCAACACAGATAGGTTTATTAAGCAAAAAATATATACCGTATGATGCTAAGAAGATGAGTACTACCCCAGGCCAATGTGGATCAAGTTTCTGGTGCTAGATTTACATCAAACAATAAATATTATTGGCACATCATGAATTAGAAGGTTTACTGACATCTATTCTACAGTTTCTCAGATCACTGAAACACTTAGGCCTACATCATAGATGAAGTCGAGTGGCAGCGGCATTCGTAAATCAAGCAATGTTATGCCACGGGCATTGACAGTGGGACAGGCAGCAAGATGGGGAAGGGCAGGGTGGACGGCGAGGGGCTGACGGGTATCAGCAGGGTTGGCACAATTGTCGTAAGCTAGTAGGGGGGCTCCACGCTCCACATCGACAATGTTTACCTTTCTTGCTACTGAGGTTGTAATGGCCTGTGAGGAAAGATATGAATTTGGTGATGAAAGATATAGTAATCTTGGTTTTCAGCCCAAAGTCTACTTTTTGACCCATTGTGACACAAAAGTATTCACTTGAAATTTGTCAAATAATAGTACAATACTGTATGCAAATTATACCTGTCCTATATTTCACTTTATGGGACTAATTAATCAACAAAACATTAACTTCTTAACAAAACACAGTAATGTATAGGAATCGTATATGTTAACATCACTAAAATATCCTATCAGAACCATAATTCACCATACCTTGGTGCCATCTGGTGAGAAAGTGAGAGCATTAATGGCACGTCCAAGTGAGAAAGAGGCAAGGGGCACGGATCGCACCACCTCTCCTCGCAGAGCATTCACCACTGTTATCTCACCCTCATGGCTCCCAAATGCAAAAGCATATCGGTCCTGTGAATTTGAAATACTTACTGTAACTACCTTCTTAGTTTATGGCTACTAACAAAGTTTCAAACATGCAGATTTACCAAATACTTCGTAGGATTGAGAACCCCGGTGGCATGGCATCCCAATCCACGTTAATATAAATGTTGCTAATGAAAAGAGTTACAGGTAATCCTAGTACAGTACATTGAAATATATCCGCTACTCTGTGTTATTAGCGCTCAGAGTCAGAATTTAGCATCACACTTTAACTCTTTAACAGCGGGTGACGAGAATTCTCGTCACAGGTGTGGAGGACTGCAGATGACAAGAATTCTTGACAACGCAGTTTATAAAATTGCTCGCTCCATAACATGGTTGTCTCGAGTGGCAACACTGATTTTGGGCTTGTAAGAAGTAGATACTGTATAGTCTAGCCAACCATTACCAGCCAGTGTTAAACTAGCAGTGAGGGTGGAAGGACGTATTTCCAGTTATTCCTGTAATTACCATATATGTAAGTAAAAATGGCAGTGACATTATATTTCATATTATTTTGTTGAAAAATGGGATTCGGACATGTTTTATAACGAAATCAGAGCGTGAAAACTTACTTAGATATGAAAATATGTGTTAAAGTTAATTTTGAGTTGCGGATATTCTGAGCTTGCTACCCATCCTACAGATGTCCATTTAGTCTTCACAAGTACATCAGGAGACAGCTACAGGTTTGTACTTCAATATCATGTATCATTCATTTATGTAGCATGAGTGGTTTACAAGTTATTAGCCGTCAAATGTGTTGTTTACATAGTGACTGCGAGTGTTGAAAAAAGGCCTGGGAGGATTGCAGAGTTGCCACGCTCTATTATCCCCGCAGCGTAATGGTTAAAACCAGAAATGAAAATATCTGTGAACTTTCATCAAAATACCTAAAATCATCACTATCCTTCCAGGGAAGTATGACTGATCTTCAGCATCACACCATTATTGCACAATGTAAGTAGCTACATCATTAGGGATAACTGGAGC
Organism: Petrolisthes cinctipes; assembly: GCA_033782935.1. NCBI lineage: Eukaryota > Metazoa > Arthropoda > Malacostraca > Decapoda > Porcellanidae > Petrolisthes > Petrolisthes cinctipes. The sequence goes on along the minus strand of JAWQEG010002960.1, from coordinate 24,289 downwards.
TCATCTACCAGTGAGCAGTACTTCAGTGTTACCTATGGACTTACATTTAGTAACTGCAACTCCATACCCAATCCAGACTTAATAGCAGTAAACTAGTAGAGGATAGTGGACCCCATGTGCTCTACATATCCATGGACACACTGTTGTGAAAATGAACCTATAGTAAATCTAGCCTCCTTCCCTAAAACTACTTATTCTACTGTTAAAGTTAATGTACTGAGTTCCCATCACCCTATTTACTAAGTAGGTATGCACACAATCACAAAAGGCATTTTATTCAACCCAGACCCTACACATTTTTCCATACACTTCAACTGTAACACACTCATGCACACAAGCATACAGATTCATGCACACACACATACACATATTCTCTCTCTCTCTCTCTCTTTTTTATTTTTTTCCTTCTGTGACATTTCAACTGAATTCCCAAAAATCTATGAATATACGAGCCTTCAATTAACTAGGGTTCACTGTACATTACATCTTCTGTGAAAATATCTAGAAAATACTCACCTTTGGATGGAATGAGCAACAGGTTGGGGTGGTGTTCTTCTGCTGTATAAACTGAACACTACCCTCCTCCTCCATCCTGCCTCAGATACAGCAATCCCTACTATCATCACCACCACCACACCTCCTTCACACACGCTCTGCACTCATTGCAATAACTCCGACATCTTCAGAGTTCAAGTACAGTAGCCTATTCACTCTGCAATGTAAAAAGATATAACTGAGGTATTCAACGCACATGGAAAATAGGCCCAATGTAACAACTCATAATTTGGTAATAGTTAAGAGGAGCCACAACAAAGAAAGTTATGTCCCAATTTCCTTCATATATTTTTGGTGGTTGTATTTGCTTTATGAAGTTATCACCCAGTGTGACAGTGTATTTTGACCATATTTGATTTACCCCTTATGTTTGCCCCAGTTAGGTCCTGTTAGTTTGCCCTGGTCCAGATAAGGTTAGGTTAGGTCAGGTAAAGTCACACTAACTGTAATACATATAATATTAACTATTTAATGCATTATATACTTGTTTTATCCCTCAATTTAGCCCCTTTTTGGGGGGCGGGGATCAAACTGCTCAAAATGCTCCGTTGCCCTTCTATTTCAAACAGGGAATGATGGATTATAAAAAAAAGTTGGGAAAAATTGTGTTTTCCGTATGTGCGGCTCAACTTAAACTTTACCAAGCAAGGTTTCAAAGAATCATGACATTGCTTGGCAGGTATACACCAATACTTTGACAGGTCCTGGTAGTTTGCCAATATCCTAATAGTGGTTAGGTTAGACAGGTCAAGAAAGGTTTGGCTAGTTCTACAACATAATTAGTAACTATTCAGTAACTATATTATCCCTAAATTCCATCAAACTCCAAACCCTGTCCTCTTGGTGTGTGATAGCTTCAGGATGTTGTAAAGTAATAATTTCTTTACCCGGTACGTAGCCCTCTGCTGCTCTGGCAAATTGTGTTTCGTATTCAAGAACATTCATGGTGTATACGATGGTGTGGTAATGATACGATGGTTCCATAGACAAACAACAGAGCCGTCGTACCGTTACCACCCCATCGTATACACCACGGATGTTCTTGAATATGACTGGTAGGAAAGAATACGCACCAGTGCAGATTTTGTGAAGGATATTGATGAGTAGTTTCCTTCTATGTATGTATGTCACGCACAAGTTTACCTATCAGGCTTACATAATGCTGTATTGTACAATACACACCCTCATTTGGAAAGATAATTCTAGCAAAGCCGAAAACGAATAAATAGCTTCTGCTCAGCGTCGCAGCAGCTGACTCTTGTAAACAAAATGAGGTAACTAGCCTAAAGTATAATTATGTTGTATACATATTTTGCTGGTATATCGCTTATAAATATACAGAGTCATTATAGTGATACGCAATGTTAACCTTTCTTGAGATTTTTATGGTGATATGTTATCCATAAGTTCTAAACATTTGCTCCAAGTCTCTGGACCGAATGCACGAAAGTCGCCTCCAGCGTCCAGACTCAACTATGACAGGAGATATTAGATAACCACACCTCCACAGTTACCCCACTCACTGTTTCGTTCTCTTTGAATTTCCTCACCAGAGGACAGCAGGACCCAAGCAGCAAGCACTACTACTATTCTTTTGGTTTTGGATCCCCGTCCCAGTTATAGAGAGGCAGATACAATCAGTCTGTTCCTTTCCTTGATTCTCTCAATAGTCTGATTCTCTTTTGTAAGTCATAATATTTCTTTTTTCTTCTCAGTCTATTATTTCTTTGTAAGGAGAGAGAGGTAAGGAAGGAAAGACTGTTTGGTGACTAGCTAATCTACTGGTTTATTCACATTTTTTTTTATGGGGGGGGGGGGGTGCAGGGGAAAGTACCTCTGCTTGGGCCTTATGCCTGTGCTGGCGGGCCCAACAGTCTGGTTTCCACACCAACACCCGACCTTGTTTAGGGGAGGATGCCAGCTTGGTTAACCACATTGTGTTGTTTATAGTCATGAAACCCAAGACGTCCAGAAGGAACCGCCGTGAAGGGGAAGCACACTACAACCACCGAACCACCGCCAATCCCCCCTCCAAATCAGTAGTGAAGAATTTTGAATCCTGGTGGAAATGCAGGATATCAAAAAGTCTTGGAGAGTAGGGGATAGTCAGAGTGGTTTAGTAAAAGTTGGAGTAAGGTCTGGAACGGAGTCTAGTTGAAGAGGTAAGAGGTTGAACTCTGATGGAAAAGCAGAGTTTCTATAGATTGATATAATGAGTGATTGGGTGAGAGTGTGTAGTATAGATTAAGGTAAAGACTTTGAGCTTTTATGTCAAAGTTGGAAAGGAGTGTAGTTGGAGGAAGAGTTATTGGATATTCACCTTGCTGAAGTATTCCAGTAATGTGTGGCAGGGCGAGGGTATCGTTGACGAGTGGGTTTGATAAAGTGCAAGAGAAGAGAAGAGGGGTGAGGAGTTGAAGGAAGTAGGGGGTTACAGGGGTTTCAGCCCTGTTTCCCTAAGGTTAAAGCCATGGAAGAAAAATGATGATTAGTATAGTGTGCTTGATTATATGGTTGTGTAAAATGTGTGTGTTGCAGTTTAGGTTTGTGGGGTAGGGTGGGAGCCATCAGGACCCAGGCTTGAGGAAGGAAGCACACAAATAGCCCTAGGCTCCACTTGTCCACTGCAGTTCGGTGAACTGCCTCTGGTCTCTGGTGCCATGTGGTACTAAACAAAATTAAACAAAAAATGCCACATGAAGACATCATTCCCGAGCATGACACTTTTGACTGAGACCCTCAGTGACCTACACCCGTCACAGGCTGCTAGTAATTAAACATGATTATGTACAGTCGGCGGCAAAAGTCCTGTCGCCTCACTTGCTTCACCGAGGCACGAAATGTTCATAGACTCGAGATTATTAGGTGTAGAAAACATGCGTATTTCTCGAGTCCATGAACACTGTGCGTCTCGGTGAAGGCAGGTGAGGCGACAGGACTTCTGCCGCCGACTGTACACTCGCAAATAATCGCAATCCAAAATGTGTATCCAGGTCTTGTTGAAGTTTCGAATTATTTGACAATTATTTGACAGAGCTTTTCCTACTTCATATTTGATTGAGCTCGCTTAATACTCGATCAGGCTATTCGAAGCAAGCCTGGATACAGATTTTGGATTGCGAGTGTAGGCTACTATGGTGTCTATATGTAGGCTTCAAAAAGTTCATTCCCTTAGCCAGCCACAATATGATTAATTAAATTCTTTGTGGTTCGAATGACAAAATACAGTTCGCACTCAGTCTTTCCTTTGTTGTTTAGTCGTTCAAACCACTGGTGATTCAATTGTATCATCTAATGTTGGTTCTCCAGGCCGCATCTTTTTTTTCTTTCTTTTTCTTTTTTTATGACGACGCAATTTGGTCAGCTAAAGTATACACATATATATATGGTCATTTAATTTCACCATGAGGTAGGAATATCATGTATGGGGTGAATAAGATCGTTTGGTATTATCCATTTCGTATTAATTCAAGTTTGGTCAAGGTGTTAAAAGACGTACAGTACCATTCAGAGTAAGAAAATAAAATAGAAATTAAAGGGATAGTATACTTTTGGTACACTGAAAAGCCTTGCAGATCCCTCCAAAGTTTACCAGGAAACAGTAGATCTAGATAAACAAAAATAATATGGTGGCCTGTTGCTTGGAATAATATGGAGGAATCATGCAGTTGCTCCAGATTTACCAACGATTTAATTCACAAGAGGAAAAATTCTACAACCTCCACCTCCCCCTGCAGCCTCAACAGTAGTCAGTAGATATATTTGCAACAGCCTACTAGTCAAGCCACGGGAGGCGAGAAGTGTCAGTGGCTGTGACGTCACCCCTGGCTGGGCACGAGCCATATAGTGAAGTGGCCAGATGCAGAGTACCCAATTCCTAGCAGATATTTATTTTACCTATCCACTGCAGGGGACTTGTACAACAGTGTATAGTTACTATATGTATGTAAATAAACACATATATACATACACTTTGCACATTTAGAGTATTCATATTGAGATTCTGAAGGATAAAAAGAGTAAAATAAACCATCTCCCTGACAGTAGGCAACCAGTAGGTGAGATAGAAGCACCAACACACATGCAACAACACCAGTGAGGCCCCGGCGCCAGGTGGGATGGGTAAGTGTGGGTAATTCAGGATTCAAGACTCGTTCAGTGTATACCATTCGAAAATCCAAAGTGGCCTCCAGAATCATATACGAGTGTTGATGTCTCGACTGTACTTAGATGTTATTAAGGGGGTACTACACATTAGATATATTGGAGTGCCTTGATTCCTCCAAAGTATGCCAGGAAACAGGACCAAATGAACAAAAATAATGGTGGTCTGTTGCTGGGAATAGTTTGGAGGAATCAACTGTTGCTCCAGATTTACCAACATTGTATTCTTCCCTTAATTAATAAGATACCTACATTTTGAAAGTTAAATTACTCAGGCAATGTGTATGTGATTTAATTGTGATAGTAGATTAATGCAGCTTTACGATAAATTTAGTTGTTGTTAGATATGATATACAGTACGTAAAACAGTACGTAATACAGTACGTAAAACAGTACTTACTTAGTTTGCCGTTTGAAATGGTTATGTTAGAAGATAAATTTACAACCCATCATTACAGTTCAGTGTCAGGTGTACCTTTCCTGTCTCATGGTGAACTTTGAGGGGAAATTTGTTATGAAAAAAAAAAAAAGTTTGATTGGATCCATAAGTCATATTATTATACAAAGTGGATGGATGTTCATGCAGACGAGGCAACGATTTAATTCCTATTCCCGACATTGAATCATGCTCAGAGTTTACCATTATAGATAGAAAGGGTCACAATATTTTTTTTAAGTGAAGTGGGTTGCGTGAGAACACATAGGAGTTTTAAAAGTGTATATCCGTGCTTTGAAAGTGAAGTGGTTTGCGAGAGAAAAAACAAAAACAAATTTAGTTTTTAAGTGTGTATATGCCTTTTAAGGGACCCTGTGATGTAGTTAGAAAATTGAAGATAAACGAGTCCTTCAAATATTACCACGAAACACCACCTATAGGGAAGGAGCTTGTTTCGTGGTATAGTCAGGAGGAATCAGAAGCCTCCAGTTCTAATACACGATCACTGGGTTTTGCGAGAGAAGAGGACACACGATTATTGAAAAGTGTATAATTATATGCATTTATTGTGAAGTGGTTTGGGAGAGAAGAAGATACAAGATTATTTTAAAAGTGTGTATATGTCTTGCAAGTGAATTGATTTACGATGCAACACACACTGGTCCAGATGAAGGCTTACATTAACACACTAATATAGTTGAAAATAAAAACATTAGTGATTTTATTCCTTGCAATTGAACACTCTGACATTAATGGTTCTGGTGATCGGAAGGAAGTGAAAAAATGTGAAAGTTGTTAAAGACAAGTGATAGATAAAAATTATATCAAGCTTAAATTATTCCAAAAAGATATTCAAGGTGGTTGTTTCTCATCAAAGTTATTATTATTATTTTTTTTTTTTAAATCTATATATCGGAATAGTGAAACAGGTGTGAAACGTCTATATAAATAAATACGATCCACATTACTAGAGAGAAAAGTATCAAGTTATAATCAAGTTCCCCGACTGCTTGAAAGATTAACCACAAATATAAAAGTGTTTCGGTGAGATTGTCTGTGTTAGATAAATACGAGAGAGAGAGAAAACAATATGAGAGCAATTTCCGTGTGATGATGTGTGTGTCTCCTGTAGTTTGATGATTTGGTCTCCGGCATCTCAGTCATCATCTCACTCATCATCTCAGTCACACACACACACATGTCTTCCTCAGCATCATCAGCAGCAGAAGATTAAGGAGGTTGCAGTAAGGCGCTATGAAGTGTATATGCTTGATATCGGTGAGTACACTACACTACAGTCATCATCTTGTTCCAATATTACCACCACCAGACCTAAACATGATAAATATATATACAGTATACCTATTATTACTGCATGCATGCCACCAACACACACACACACACACACACACACACACACACACACTTGCTTGCCTTGCCTCACCTGCCTCCTGCACACCTGTCTAGCACACACACACACTCACACACACACACACACACACACACAATTGCCTTGCCTCACCTGCCTCCTGCACACCTGTCTAGCACACACACACACAGACTCACACACACACACTTACTTACTTGCCTTGCCTCACCTGCCTCCTGCACACCTGTCTAGCACACACACACACACACACACACACACACAGACACACACACACACACACACACACAATTGCCTTGCCTCACCTGCCTCCTGCACACCTGTCTAGCACATCTGGGAGTGAGTGAGTGAGTCAGGTAGGTTGAGGGCGAGGGCAGCACACGGTACCTCTCCTTTAAGACCTCTATGAACGCCCGCCCTCTTACACACCAACACCAGCACAGGAAGGAGTGGAAACGAAGAGGGAAAGGGAGGGACCTGGAGAGAAGACTAAGAGGGAAAAGGAAGGAGCTGCATGGAGAGAGGATTAAGAGGGAAAAGGAAGGAGCTGCATGGAGAGAGGATTAATAGGGAAAAGGAGAGCTGCATGGAGAGAGGATTAACAGGGAAAAGGAGCTGGAGAAAGGCTTAGTAAAGGGAAAAGGAGAGATGGAGAGAGGATTAACAGGGAAAAGGAGCCGGAGAAAGGATTAGTAGAGGGAAAAAGAGAGAGCTGGAGAGAAGACTTTGAGGGAAAAGGAGGGAGCAAGGGAGGGGTAAATATAGAATGATGGAATTGGTAGAAAAGGGATAGAAGAAAGGAACCTATAGAGAAGGAAAGGGGAATGATATGGAGGGAGAGAGAACTATGAGGGAAAAGAAGGGAGATAGAAAGGGGTATATATGATAATAGAATATGGAGGACGGGGATAGAAGAAACGAACATACAAGTATAGGGAAAAGGGTGGGAAGGAAAAAGAAGTATATATATCGGTTATGTATATATGTATAGATAGTTGAAGACGAAGGAAGGAAAGAAGGGAAAATTTAAGAGGAAAGTATAGGTATAGGTATATAGTTATAGGTATAGGTATAAGTATAGGTATATATAAGAGAAAGGTATAGTAAAGACATAGGAAGATGATGAAAGGTGAAAAAACAAAAAAAAATATGGGGAGAAGGATAAAGTATAGAGAAAAGAAAGTGAGAAGGAAATGGTTTTAACTACTGTCCTACCTCCTCCTCTCCCTTCCTTATCAGCCCCCCACCATTCTCTCTCTCTCTCTCTCTCTCTCTCTCTCTCTCTCTCTCTCTCTCTCTCTCTCTCTCTCTCTCTCTCTCGATAAAAAACCATGCATGCAGCCACTATAAGTCAAAGATATTCACTGAGGGACCCTGTGATCCTGTATATGAGAACGTCTGGTGGCTTCTGATTCCTTCCATCTATGCCACGAAACAAACCAGCTTCTTTTAAGGGGGTGCGGGTATAGGGGGACAGACTTGGGGGGGGGGGTGCGGGGGTTTTGGGGGGATGCGGGAGTAGGGGGACAGGTTTGGGGGGTTAGGGGGGTACGGGAATAGGGGACAGCAGGCTTTCTACCCCCCCCCCAAGCCTGTCCCCCTATTCCCGCACCCCCCGCACCCCCCCCCCCAAGCCTGTCCCCTACTCCCGCACCCCCTTAATGTATAGGTGGCGTTTCGTAACAATATTTGAAGGACTCACTAACCTCCAATTTTCTAACTATACGTCCCTAATCTTATAACACATCAGTTTACCCTTCACCACCAAGAAATATAAGAGGAAGATAATTTTATATATTAATCTTAACCTTCTCATCACTGCATGGCATCATTATACTATTTATATATTTTTTTTTCTTGCACATTCAGAATTTGACATATTATCCACTTTCTGAAAAATCGACTTGGTCATATAATATAGTATAAATAAACGGGTGTGGTGGGTTAGCATGATCTGTTTTCTTTTACCATTGTTCTGTTACCGTTATTCTGTTTTTCTGTTACCATTAATCTGTTTTCTGTTACAATTGTTCTGTTTTTCTGTCACATTAATCTGTTTTTCTATTACCATTAATCTGTTTTTCTGTTACCATTATTCTGTTTTCTTTTACCATTAATCTGTTTTCTGTTACCATTAATCTGTTTTCTGTCACCATTGTTCTGTTTTCCGTCGATAATATACTGTACAACTTAAATATGTAGTGCCAAATTATTCGCATCCGTAAAGTATCCACATTTTAACAACATCCGCATTCGAACTTTTAGGATAAGAATATAATATGTATGTAAAAAAATAATAAACTATCGATGTATAAAATTAGTTAGATATATTAAGGCATATATTGTAGGATAATAGGATTTCTATATATAATGATAAAGAGAGAGAGAGAGAGAGAGAGAGAGAGAGAGAGAGAGAGAGAGATGAGAGAGAGAGAGAGAGAGAGAGAGAGAGAGAGAGAAAGGTGGGGGGCTGATAAAGGGAGGGAGAGAAGGAGGTAGGACAGTAGATAGACAGGAGGGAGTGAGGGAGAGGAGACAGACAGGAAGAAAGACAGGAGGGAGAGTAAAGGAATAAAGACAGGAGGGAGGGCAAGTAGATAGACAGAAGGGTGAGATAGGAGACAGACAGACAGACAGACAGGAAGAAGGAGATGAGGGAGGGAGTGACTGCTGGCTGGGAGGTCAATCAAGGTCGTAAATAAAGTTGAGGTGCCTTGGTGACTCAGCTGGCATTCATTCATTCATTCATTCATTCATTCATTCATACTTACTTCATCCATTCACTTATTCATTCATCCATTCATTCATTCATTCATACTTACTTCATCCATTCATTTATTCATTCATCCATTCACTTATTCATTCATCCATTCATTCATTCATACTTTTTTCATCCATTCACTTATTCATTCATCCATTCATTCATTCATTCATTCATTGATACTTTCTTCATTCATTCATTTATTCATTCATCCATTCACTTATTCATTCATCCATTCACTTATTCATTCATCCATTCATTATTTCTTTCTGTCATTCTTCATTCATTTATTCATTATTTTTTCTGTCTTTCTTCATTTATTAATACACTCTTTATCCATTCATTTATTCATTCATTCATTCTTCATCTATTTTTTATTTATTTCTGTCTCTTTTCATTCATTCATTCATTCATTCATTCTTCATCCATTAATTCAGTCATTCATTTTTTCTCCATTTATTCACACAGGATGATTGTCAGGAAACAAGACCAAAGTAACAAGAAATAATGGTGACCTGTTGCTTAAAATAGTTTAGACTTTAAAGGAATAAGTTACTCCATATAATAATTATAACAACAACACACGTACAGTACAGTATTTACTCCTTAATTCTCTGTCTAATAACTATCACATATCACTAACTTCTCTATAACATATACTTCCTTTAACTTTCTTTACCACTTTCCTTTATCTTTTACTTCCTCGTCAACAAGACACACGTTGTACAGTACAGTACTTACTCCATAATTTCCTGTCTAATAACTTTCACATATAACTAATTTCCCTATAACATAATACTCCCTTTAACTTTCTTTACCACTTCCCTTTATTTTTATTTTTTTACTTCCTCGTGCTGCTCTGAGCCTTTCTATACCCTCCTCCCTCCTCACCTGACTGACCTCCTTTCTCTATTTTCGTTCGCTTTACCTTCCTGCTCCTTGAGAAATTAGATTGTCAACGTGCAGTGTGTGAGTCTGTGTGTGTATACCTTGCCGTACGTACATGCATACACACATACATAAAACATCACCATCGTCTCTGGTGTTATTGTTTTATTCGTGTTACATTTACCATCATTATCAGCCAGTTGCATCATCATCATCAAAATCATCATCATCATCATTATCATCATCATCATTATCATTATCATCATCATCATCATCATCATCATCATCATTTAAACCACAGGTGGGTTTGGGTATATTGCATGTGGCTGGCTGAGGGATCGAACTTTTGTGCACCTTGGTACAGTTGCCAACACTTATAACTGGTACAGAAAAAGAGGACTGACATTGCTGACTGTACCAGTTATAAGTGCTGGCAAGTATATACAATGAAGGTCAATAATAATTCTGTCTTGATCAGAGAGTCAGAGAGACAACCTGAAACTCTACCAACCTCTACCTTTCCTCCCTCTCCTGTACACTCGTGATACATAATTTCTAACCAGAGTGTGAGGAGTAGAAAGCTTCGAATCGCCTGATGGTATTGCTCATTTCCCCACCCAGTACACCTATAGAGGCTGATGAGTTCGAATGCAGGGTATGTGTGTGTGGTGCCTGCCGTTCGTCTCTGGTCAGGGATTACATATCACGAGTGTACGACTGGTACTAAATAACTGTTTCATGCCGAGGGGTAAAGAAACTGTTGCTGGTGACTGTGTACACTCGTGATACGTAATTTCTGACCAGAGACGAACGGCAGGCACCACACACACACACACACACATACCCAGCATTCGAACTCAGCCTCTATAGGTGTACTGGATGGGGAAATGAACAAAACCAGGTGATTCGAAGCTTTCTACTCCTCACACTCTGGTCAGAAATTATGTATCACGAGTGTACATAGTGAGTGTGTAGTGTAGTGTAGTGTAGTGCATGCATGGTGGTTCGCTCGCCTTTACCATGCCATTATTATAGCGTTGGTGAACACTCCACAATATCTGCTGTCGCCCCGCACTTCATTGTTCACAGAGCCTCAACAAAAGCCCCATGCATGCAGCCTCCACCCCCATCCCTACCCCTACCCAGACTATGCCACGTCATAGCTATATCCTATCCTTGTAATCCTGTCTTATCCTTTTCTCTATCACCACCACCATGCTATATCCTATCCTTGTAATCCTATCTTATCCTTTTCTCTATCACCACCACCATCATGCTATATCTTATCCTTGTAATCCTGTCTTATCCTTTTCTCTATCACCACCACCACCTCCATGCTACGTCCTATCCTTGTAATCCTGTCTTATCCCTTTCTCTATCACCACCACCACCACCACCATGTTACGTCTATATATCCTTGTAATCCTGCATATCTTATCCTTTTCCGGCACCATATCACAGCCTCTCCTATCCTATTAATCCTGTGTAATCCTTCTCTCTGTCACCACCAACGCCACTACAATGCCACATCCTATATCCTATATCCTATCCTAGTAATCCTATCTTATCCTTTTATGACACTATGTCGAAACGAAAATGCATTTCTACTAGTTTTGCTTTTCAGAAAATACGACAAGAGGCTAAAATCAGTTTAATATTTATGTAAGTAATGTTTGTGTTATCGTATTTCATAGTAAGACTAAATATTTAAGTCAGCCATATAATTTTTCAGTCCTTCCCATTCTCCGTTCACCCTTCCCATTCTTCGTTCACCCTTCCCATTCTTTTTTCAACCCTTCCCATTCTTTTTTCAACCCTTCCCATTCTTTTTTCAACCCTTCCCATTCTTTTTTCAACCCTTCCCATTCTCCGTTCACCCTTCCCATTCTTTTTTCAACCCTTCCCATTCTTTTTTTTCAACCCTTCCCATTCTCTGTTCACCCTTCCCATTCTTTTTTCAACCCTTCCCATTCTTTTTTCAACCCTTCCCATTCTTTTTTCAACCTTCCCATTCTTTTTTTTTCAACCCTTCCTATTCTCTCGGTCAAAACCTTCCCATTCTCCCTTACTTTGGCTGAGGGAAAATGGGAACAAGATGGACGCATTTAAATATCCCAAAAATTGACTTGCCTTTGTCATTACAAATATAAGAAGGAAACGAGACATTTACGAACGTGTAATCTATGATGATTTAGTTTCTTTTCGTACTGTAAAGTTTTACGAGCCGAATTACAAGTGCACGTCGTACTCTGAATTAGCTAATGATAGGCCTAACACCGAAACAATATTTATGTGGTTTTAACCAATCACCGATTCTCTCCGGTATCGATTATTGAGGTTGTCCAATCATAGCGAGTTTTAATAGGCGCGTTATTTGAACTGTTATGACCATTTGTAGTGTTCTCTCGAGGGTATCGGTAATGTCCTTCTATGGCATTGGGGAGGTCCGGCAGCATTATAATATAAGCCTGTATATTCACCACGTCTGGAAGAGTTGTTGTTGTTGTTGATGTTCTCCCGGGGTAGAATGGCCTCCTGCCCCACAGACCCCCGGTACGCTCTGGTCGCAGTGAAAAAACAAATCAAAATAATGGAGGGGCTGGCCCTATATGCCTGGGTTACCGAAGCAAATCCCAGGTAGATGGGACCAGAGCTTACTGGACCAGGGAGTCTGAGGACCTCCAACCTCCAGGGAGAATGGGGGGAAGGTCTTTGCAAAAGGATAATGCACTTCCAAGTGCTGGTGGTCCATACAGCAGTAAAAAAAAAAAAAAAAAAAAAAAAAAAAAAAGAGAGAGAGAGAGAGCCTCCGGTTGCAGTACACCTCACGTAGATTTTTAATCCATGTAGGCTACTGTACAGTCCACATATGTGACTGTGGGCTACTGTAGCCTATATTCCCCGGGAGAAATTGGAACCAATCACAGCGTGAGTTGAGACAGGACATGACTGTGATACCTACTAGCCTACCTACCATGTAAATACACAATATTTCTATTATCTTTTTCGTCATGTGGAATTCAACAGGAGCACAACTGTGTTAAACTGACGAGTAAATGTAACAACCAGTGAAGATCGAGTTCCAGCGATGGAATAAAAAAAAATTTGACTGAAAATATATATAGCAGATGTTTACATACAGACCTGAAGGCGTCAGGAAATTATTTGGTCAACGACTAAATTAACATTATTATGTTATGATGGCGTGAAGCACAAAGAAAGAAGAAAATTTCACCTTGGGTCGTGAAGTGGAAACTGGTGGCCTGCCTCAACTCACGCTGTGATTGGTTTTAATTTCTCCCGGGGAATATACACTTCCAGACGTGGTGAATATACAGCCGGACCTCCCCAATGGGATACAAGGACAATAGCTAGAGAGAGAGCACTACAAATGGTCATTACAGTTCAAATAACGCGCCAAAAAAAAAAAAAAAAAAAAAACTCGCAATAATTGGTCCACCTCAAAAATCGATACCAGAGAGAATAGCTGATTGGCTAAAATAAAATCGAATATATTTCTGTGTTATTATTTGCTAATTTGCGAGTCGTGTACGTATGATTTGGCTTGTAATACTATACAGTGTGGAGGTAACCAAAATGCTATAGATAATAATAAATTACACACTCGTTAATGTCTCGTTTCATTATATTTTTAATGACAAGCATAAGCCAATTTTTCGGAAATTTAATTGCGTCTATCTCGTTCCCATTTTCCTTCTGCCAAAGTAAGGGAGAATGGGAAGGTTTTGGCCGAGAGAATGGGAAGGGCTGGACAGAGAATGGGAAGGGTTGCCGAGAGAATGGGAAGGGTTGGACAAAGAATGGGAAGGGTTGAACAAAGAATGGGAAGGGTTGAACAAAGAATGGGAAGGGTTGAACAGAGAATGGGAAGGGTTGGACAGAGAATGGGAAGGGTTGGACAGAGAATGGGAAGGGTTGGACAGAGAATGGGAAGGGTTGGACAGAGAATGGGAAGGGTTGGACAGAGAATGGGAAAAGTTTGACAGAGAATGGGAAGGGTTGAAGGAAAATAGGAAGGGTTAGACAGAGAATGGGAAAGACTGAGAAATTATATCGCTGACTTAAATATTTAGGCTTACAATGAAATACAATGACAAACTATTCCAAGCAACAGGATACCATTATATTTATTCATTGGTTCTGTTTCCTGACATTCTTTTGGAGGAATCAAGGCGCTCCAATGTACCAAAAGTGTATTTATTATCCCCGCAACACAGACTAAAAAATAATTGATATATATAATTACTCGTTTCACAGGATCTCTTTATTAATTTTCTCCATCTCTTACACATGCAACTCTTTCCTACATCTTACATGATCATAAAAGCTAAGAATTGTGTGGTTACGTATTTATGATAGGCGGACTTCTCACTGCCTTTAAATTTTTATACATGAGAAGAGTGAAAGAAGAAGAAAGAAGTTAGGAAAAGTGAGGTGAATGAATTTATCTCTCCTCTCTTCTCTTATGTTTCTTCCAACAAGAGAGAGGAGTAGTGCCCCATCTCTCCTCTACTCTGTCTCTCCCTGCCCTACCCTTCCTTATATCCCTCTATCTCTCCCTACCTCACACTTCCTTATATCTCTCTGTCTCTCCCTACCCCACACTTCCCTACATCCCCCCTCTCCCTACCCCACACTTCCCTACATCCCTCCCTACTCTTCCCTATATCCCTTTATCTCTCCCTACCCTACACTTCCTTACATCCCTCTACCTCTCCTTACCCTACACTTCCCTATATCCCTCTATCTCTCCCTACCCCACACTTCCCTATACTCCTCTACCTCTCCCTACCCTACACTTCCCTACATCCCTCTATCTCTCCCTACCCCTCATTTCCTTATATCCCTCTGTCTCTCCCTACCCCACACTTCCCTATACATCCCTCTACCTCTTTCTATTTAACATTCCTACATCCCTCCTCTCCCTACCCTACATTTCCCTAGATCCCTCTACTTCTCCTTACCCCACACTTCCCTACATCCCTCCTGTTCCTACCCTCATTTCCTTACATTCCTCCTCCCCCGATCCCACATTTCCCTCTTCTCTCACTCACCTTTACCTGCTCTCCCCCCCCCACCCATCCCCCCCACTCCCCCCACCCTTCATATTTCCTCCCTGCATTTCCCCTCTGTTCCCTCTCCTGTCACTCATCCCCCCTTTCTAAAGCGAGAGCGTGGGTGAGGGGCGGGGGTGGGGGTGGGGGGGTGTGGGGTGTCTGGATGTAAGATAGTGTGAGTGAGTGAGGGAGGTGTGGGGGGGGGGGTTGTGGGCGAGATAATGGGGGTGAGGGAGGTGGGGCTGGGGGTGAGATAGTGTGGGTGAGGGAGGGGTGAGACTGGGGGTGAGGGAGGGGATGGACTAGGGGTGAGGGAGGGGGTGGGGGTGTTGGGGGTGAGATAGCATGGGTAAGGGAGGGGGTGAACTGGGGGTGAAGGAGGGGGTGGGGGTGAGATAGCATGGGTGAGGGAGGGGGTGTGGCTAGGGGTGGGGGGGGGGGTGTTGGGGGTAAGATAAGGGTGAGGTAGAGCCCGTAATGAGGTCACCTAATTATGTTGGAAAGGGAAGTGGCGAGGAGAACAGAGGAGGGGGGAGGGGGGGGGGAGGGGGGAGGAGGGGAGAACAGAGGGGGGAGGGGGAGGGGGGGAGAAGAGGAGGAGGGGGAGGGGGGAGGAGGGGGGGAGAACAGAGGAGGAGGGGGGGGAGGAGAGGGGGAGAATAGAGGAGGAGGAGGAGACGGGAGGAGAACAGAGAAGGAGGAGAGGGGGAGAACAGAGGTGGAGGAGGAGGGGGAGGAGAGGGGGAGACAAGAGAGAGAGGAGGAATAAGAAGGTCAAAGGAAAGGTACAAGAAGAGAGAAATAGAACAATAAACAAGAAACTGAGACAAAAAAAAAAAAAAAAGAGTTGAGAAGAAGTGAAGAAAATAAAAAAATATATGTGTGTGCATTAAAACTAACTAACTAACTAACTAAATAAATAAATAAATAAATCAAATATAAATAAACAAGGTCAAATACAAAAGGGGTTTAAAAAAGGATGTGGGTATCGCAAAATATTCACAGCCTCTTAATTAACTCTCGTAAACAAACAAACCAACCAACAAACCAAATCCACATACGACTTCTTTGGTGGAAATAAAAAAAAGGAAGAAGGAAGAAAGTGAAATGAAGTGAATAATGAATGAAGAGTATAGAAAAAAAAATCATACTCTGAAAAAAAAAAAAAAAATGAAATATACAAAAGAAAAAAATGGAATGAAAGAAAAAATGAAATATTCAAAAGAAAGAAGAAAAAAATGGAATGAAAAAAAAGTGAATAACGAATAAAGATTATAAAAAGGAAAATCATACTGTGAAAAGAAAGAAAAATGAAATATACAAAGAAAAAAAAAAAAATGGAATGAAAAGAAGTGAATTGGAGCAGTGAGATGCACAGAGTCAAGAAGAACAAAGGATAGAAGAGAATAGACATCACAGAAGAGGGAAGGGAAGAAGGCTGAGAGAGAGAGAGAGAGAGAGAGAGAGAGAGAGAGAGAGAGAGAGAGAGAGAGAGAGAGAGAGAGAAAAGTGGGTGAACAGCAGAGGAGGGAAGAGAAGAGGCTAAGCAAGGAGAGAGAGAGAGAGAGAGAGAGAGAGAGAGAGAGAGAGAGAGAGAGAGAGAGAGAGAGAGAGAGAGAGCGAAGAAGAAAGTAGAAGAGGAGGGATAGAGAGAGCGAAGAAGGAAGTAGGGAGAGGATGGATAAGGAAAGGTGGAGAGAAGGGAAAGGAGTAGTAAGAAGGAGAGGATGAAACAGGAAGCAAAGGATAAGAAGAGGGAAGACTGAGTGACCGGGACCATGGAAGGGCCAGCCAAGGGATGAGTGAATTTGTTTCTTCGACACACTGTTCCTTACTAGGCATTCATTCCTCCTCTCTCTCTCTCTCTCTCTCTCTCTCTCTCTCTCTCTCTCTCTCTCTCTCTTCTACTTACGAGGCATGTATGTCCTTCTTCCTCTCTCTCTCTCAACGTATTCTAAGTCTATCACACCTAACCTAACCTAAACCTAACACTTATCACACCTAACCTCACCTAACCTAACTCGACACAGCCCATATCTGAATATAGGATAGTTATTTTTTGGTCAGTTGGATGGCCGCTTATTACTACAAACTACACCAGGCGACACACCACTTCAGTAAACATAATTATTGGAGTTCTGTTTTCTTGCATTCTTCAAAGGGCTACGTAGACCTCCAATTCGCTCAAAAGAAAACTGTCTCATGAAGTCAGTGAAACGCAAGGTAACGCAACCCAACCTCAACCGAACCCAACCGAACCGAACCCAACCCAACCCAAGTAAGGGTGTTAGACTGGGAATGTTGGGTAGGCGAGAGTAGGGATCAAGGGATGTCAATAACATACCTTCTCTCTCTCTCTCTCTCTCTCTCTCTCCTCTCTCCTCTCTCTCTCTCTCTCTCTCTTCTACTGCCATATCTTCGTCTTCTTAAGAGGGAGTTGTATAATGTTAATTGATAAAACCGGACTATATCATTCCTTCAAACTATTACATGCAGGCAACAGACCACCATTATTTTTGATGACCTGGTTCTGTTTCCTGACATACTTTGGAGGAATCAAGACACTCCATTGTACCAAACTTTAGTAGACAATTCCCTTAATTAATAGTAACATAAACACTGAAAGATTATTTTTTTATACCCCATTCATGATGAGAGAGAGAGAGAAGAGCTGAGAAACCCGGATACATTTTTTGGACTTATTTTTCCAGGCTGAGTTCTAATGCTATTCCAATCACCCAACTAATTACCAACTAATTTGTCTGCAGTTTTTGTTCGCTTCAAAACACTGGCAACTCGCCTTAGGGTATTATTTTACCATAAATAAAATCGTATATTTGCTCGTCGACAGCCGTAATTAACTCGCATTTTTATAATACGTATATCAATTAAAAATTTTATTGCTTCGGAAGTTATTATCTCTCTCTCTTTTTTTTTTTTTTTTTTTTTTTTTTTTTTTTTTTTTTTTTTTTTTTTTTTTTTAATAGTACAAACCACAGTAGGCTATTCTTAGTGGACTTGTGGAATGTGTTGTATACTGTTGGTGTACAATTAGAGCGCCTTGATTCCACCAAAGAATGTCAGGAATCAGCAGAGGACCAGCTTAACAAAAATAATGGTGGTCTGTTGTTGTAGTCGATGTTTTTGGAGTAGTTCAGAGGAATTAGTTACTACAGATTTACCAACACTATACTACACTCGCCTCCTTAACCACAACCATCAGACGATTTTGTAGAGGGAGATGTGGTTGTTGACGGCATGTGTACTGTCTAAAAAGTAATTCGTTTTTCCGTCCATCATCCTCCTATCTAAAGCGAAATTTGCCTGGCTTTAATTCCTCGTTGTCATCTACACCTTTTAAAATGGGTTGGGGGATGTAGATAGCCTTAGGGTCGATTCCACCACGGTCGAGTTGATATTGGTTTGTAAGCACGCAAACGAAAGAGAATGTTAGCCGTGTTAATGACGTATGGGTGAATTATTTAATGAATTTGGTGAGTAAACTATGCAGTGATCATCATTAATCTTACTGTTTGACAGATTTTGTGAATACAGATAATCGGCTTTTGGAAAATAATGAAGCCTTACAAGTGTGGTTGGTTGTGAAGCTAACAAACAAATACCACTGTGAAATCGACCCTTATAGATTAACTAGCCACAGGATGGAGGAAAATATAGGCTACATGTTATACCTGCTTTACCTGGGTCAAATGATTAGTACTGGTGACCCTCTGCCTCTAATCCACGACACAACACAACAATACCTTCCGTCTGAATGCAGTAATTTGATGGCACCAACTCATTGCCTCACACTCCCTTCACACACGTACTTTCTCACATCTCATAAGGTTCCTCATTCTTTCCTTGGGTCATTTAATCTCTCTCTCTCTCTCTCTCTCTCTCTCTCTCTCTCTCTCTCTCTCTCTCTCTCACTCACACACACACACACACAGACAACACACACACACGCTTACACTTACACACACTCCCCCCCCCCTCTCTCTCTCTCCCTCTCTCTCTCTCTCTCTCTCTCTCTCTCGTCTCTCTCATCTCTCTCTCTCTCTCTCGTCTCTTCTCTCTCTCTCTCTCTCTCTCTCTCTCTCTCTCTCTCTCTCTCTCTCTCACACACACACACACACACACAGTACGCACGCACTCACACACTCTTTCCCTAACGCTCACACAGCTTTAACCTCACCCCTCCCTTTACACCTCACTTGTCCCTATCTCAGTACACTCCCTCACACTCACACCTCTCCTCACTCTCTCTCACACACACACACACATATCTCTAACACTAAGACACTCACTCACTCACATTACCCCCATTCTCATACAACATGCAGTCTCTTACCACACACACACACACACACACACACACACACACACACACACACACACACACACACACACACGATGTCCCACTCCCCAGCAGTCTCTAACACACACACACACACACGCACACACACACACACATACACACACACACACACACACACACACAAACGATATCCCACTCTCCAGCAGTCTCTAACACACACACACACACACACACACACAAACGATGTCCCACTCTCCAGCAGTCTCTAACACACAAACACACACACACCCCACACACAACACACACACACACACCCCACACACAACACACACACACATAACAATGAGTATACCATTACTATAGGATGAGAAGGATTGATTGTTGATTGATTGATAATAGGAGCCAGGTCATATAGCGCCAGAAGAAGGTGATAGAGAGGTGAGACAGCAAGCAGGAAGGAAATAGAAAGTAAAGAGGGAGAAAAGGAAAGACAGGAGTGACTTTTGAACACAGAGATAGTAATTGAGAGAGATGTAAATTTTGGAAAGAGAAAGAGAGAGATAGAAAGTGAATATGAAGCTTAGAGAGTGAGAGAAAGAAGGTGAAATATTAAGCCTTTTTTTTTATAGAGAGAGTAAGAGTTTGAAGCCAAAAGTTCGTACTGGGAAGGACGACTGGGAGAAACTACTAGTAATTACTGTGGTGGACTACTGGGGTGATGGTGGGCTACTGGGGTACATGGGCTACTGTAGTGGTGGTGGGCTATTACTATGGTGGTAGTGGTGGATGGGCTACTGTGGTGGGCTACTGTGTTGGTGGTGGTGGTGGGCTACTGTGGTGGACTGCTATGGCGGTGGTGGGCTACTGTGGTGATGGACTACTGTGATGGACTGCTGTAGTGGTGGTGGGCTACTATGGTGGAGGTGGACTACTGTGGTGGGCTACTGTGAAGGTGGTGGGCTACTGTGTTGGTGGTGGACTACTGTGGTTGGCTACTGTGAAGGTGGTGGGCTACTGTGTTGGTGGTGGACTACTGTGGTTGGCTACTGTGAAGGGGGTGGTGGACTACTCTAAAGGTGGTGGGCTACTGTGGTGGTGGTGGTGGTGGGCTACTGTGAGATGCCACCACACTTGAAAGGGGACAGTCTAGGCGGCCAGTTACCACCACTTCTCAACAAGCCTAACTTTATCTTGATTTTATCTGCCTCCCTCTCTCTGTGTGTGTGTGTGTGTGTGTGTGTTGTGGTGTCATGGTAGGCTTGTGGTGAGGGGGGGTGGTGGGGGGTAATACTTGTGGGAATAGCAGCAGTAGCAATAGTTGTTGTTTTAGTGGTAGGTATTTATGGTTCTGTTGAAGGAAATGCTGGTAGTGTTGGTGGTAGTTGTGGTGGTGGTGGCAGTGTGAATGTAATGTATAGTTTATTATGTTTAGGGTACTCAGGATTGGAAGGTACGACTCTCATATATGTGGTGTTTTAAGCCAAGAATGAATCCTCCAGTCATGGGTAAATTATATATAAAAAAAGAAAAAAGTCGAGGAGCTAGAAGTGTAGGGGGAAAGGTAAAAAGAGGGGCATGATGGGGTTGGGTAGGGGTAAATGAGAGGGGTGGACGAGTGTGGGAGGGGTAAAGAGAGGGGTATGGTGGGGATGGAAAAGGGTAGAAAGAGGGGAATGGATGGATTAAGAGAGGGTAATGGTGGGGTAGATTAAAAGAGTGGAAGAATGATAGGGTTGGGGAAGGGTAAAAAGAAGGAAAGTTGGGGTTGGAGAAGGTTAAAATGAGGGAGGAAGGTTGGGGTTGGGGTAAGGTAATAATAAGGGGGGAAGGTTGGGGTTGGGTTAAGGTAAAAATAAGGGGGGAAGGTTGGGGTTGGAGTAGGTTAAAATAAGGGGGGAAGGTTGGGGTTGGGGTAAGGTAAAAGAGGGGGGGAATGGTGGGGTTGGGTGGCCCTATACAGAATACAGTTCGTGAATGGTTTTGCTTTTCTCTCAAACAAATGCCTCAAGTACACGAACAGAGAGAGAGAGAGAGAGAGAGAGAGAGAGAGAGAGAGAGAGAGAGAGAGAGAGAGAGACGGTAGAAGGAGGGAGAATGGTAAGGGAGAGACAGGATGGGGAAGGAAGGAAGGATGAGAGGAAAGACAATAGAGTGAGGGAGGGATGGAGGAAAGGATAGAAGGGAGAGGATGTGAGGAAAGAAGGAGAGGTTTGATATTAGAAGGAGAGAGGAAGGAAGGAAATAAAGGATGGGAACTGGGAGGGAGGAAGGAAGGAAGGAAAGAAAGGATGGGACTGGGAGGAAGGAAGGAAGGAAAGAAAGGATGGGACTGGGAGGGAGGAAGGAAGGAAGGAAAGAAAGGATGGGAGATGGAAGGAAAGATAGAAGGAAAGAAACACTGAATAAAGAAAGGAACAAACAAACGAACAAGTGAAAAAAAATAGATGAATGAAAGAAGTAACTAACGAAAGAAACACTAACTGTATGAAGCAATGAAAAAAGAAAGAAAAGGGAAAAATGAAGGAGAAATGGATCGAAAATAAAATGGGAAGGAAAACGAAAAATACATGCCAATGATGGAGAGAGGGAGGGGAAAATGGAAGGAAGGAGTAAAGGGAAAAAGAAAGGGAGGAAAAGAGGGAGAGGGGTGAGTGGTGAGAGGAGGAAAGGCGTTGGATTGGAAAGGTTGTGAATGAGAGCGAGAGTGAGAGGGGAGGGGGAGGGGGAGGAGATGAGAGGGGAGAAAGGGAGAGTGATTAAGAGGGTGTTGCTGAAAGGGAGTGAGAGAGAAGCTTGGAAAGAGTGAGAGTGAGTGAGATATTGTGTGACAGAATGGACGAGAGAGTGTGTGTGACTGGGACTAAAGAGGGTGAGAGTGAGTGGATGAGGGGGACGTCATGAGGGAGAGTGAGTGAGTGAGTGAGTGAGTGCAAGAAAAACAGTAGGTGATGAATGAATGAGAGGATGCTATATAGTAAATGTAAGGAAAGGTCAGTGATCAAATAAGAGTGTGAGTGACAAAGAAGATAGGTACAGTAGGTGCAAAATACATCAAAAGAATGAGAGGAAAAGATAGAAAACACTGATGAGAAAAGCTAAAGTGTAGGGAAGGGTGAATGAGATGATATAACTAAAAACTTTGTAATTTTGAGCGCGTGGAAAGTGAAAGGAGTGGGTGATAACAGACTGACGTGCCTGAGTGAATGAAAGGCTTTGAGTGATTATGAATGCATAGTAAAAAAAAAGAAAAAAAATGTGGTTAGTTGTGATTGGGGAGCAAGAATAAAAGTTATAGTGTGTGTGAGAGAAAGCGAGAGGTACAGCCACAATTAAATATCCACCGACACTTTCCTTCCATCATTGTAAATATCGTGGTAATAAAGAACAAAACGTGTATGATTTTGCAGCACCTCATAATAATAATTGAAGGGGTTGAGTTGACGCAAAGTGTTGTATGATTATAGTTTGATATTATACTGAATTATTGGCACGAGACTTTGTATACAAGAACAATCAGTATCATTACAATCAATCCGGACAGATCATGAATACAAACACATATACACACAACAACACACTCCAAGTCCCATATACATAAAAAGAGACAAGACACTTATATATAGAAACCAACAGGAGGCTAATATGAAGGCCAATGTAGATGCAATATTTCTTGTGTTCACTGCATGTTTGAGGAAATGGGTTAGTGGCTCGACAGACGTTACTATGGAAATGAGGTTGACGCAAGGAAGGAGAGGCTGGTGTTGTTGTTGATGTAAGTCAATGTTTGGTACTGGTGGTGGTGATGCATGGTGTTGGTAGAGGTGGTGGTGATGCATGGTGTTGGTAGAGGTGGTGGTGTTGTTCTTTAGATAGCTGAGGAGTTGGTGGTGGTGATGAGGGTGGTAATGAGGGTGATAATAAAGGTGGTGATGAGGTAATGATGAGTTTGATGAGGGTGATAATGATGAAGGTGGTAATGAGGGTGGTAATGAAGATGGTGATGAAGTAATGATGAGGGTGATGAGGGTGATAATGAAGGTGGTAATGAGGGTGATAATGAAGGTGGTGATGAGGTAATGATGAGGGTGGTAATGAAGGTGGTGATGAGGCTGGTAATGATGTAGGTGGTAATGAGGGTGGTAATGAAGGTGGTGATGAGGGTGGTAATAATGAGACTGGTAATGAAGTTGGTAATGATGTAGGTGGTGATGAGGGTGGTAATGAGACTGGTGATGAGAGTGGGTAATACTGATGTAGATATTAATGAAATGAATGCACCTAAGTATATCCTGAAACCAATAAACCACTACAACAGATGTGGTAATAATGTTGATAATGATGATAATAATTATAGTGATAATAATATAATACTCAATAATATGATAAAGGTGAAGGTGATGATGTGGGTGGATAGTGTTAATTAGAGGCAGTGTTTTTTTTTATTATTATTATTATTTTTTTTTTTTTTTTTTTTTTTTTTTTTTTTTCAAGACTGCAGGCGCATGAGCGTGTGGGTGACGGTGTAGGTGGCAGGCAGTGAGGGCGGTGGTGATGGAAGTGATGCAGTCAGTCAGGTCAGGTCAGGTCAGGTCAGGGTTAATTCTAATGACGTAAAACAATCTGATGAAACCTTATAGTGGAGAGATGGATGGAGGTATAAGGAGATGGTAGATAGATAGAGAAGATGGAGGTATAAGGA
>JAWQEG010002959.1:0-27500 GCA_033782935.1 Petrolisthes cinctipes | reverse complement strand
TCCCTATTCTACAACCTCGTCCCACCAAGCAGTGCAGTGTCTTCCCATTTTGCTGACATTGTTCCATCCGCCCTGCAGTTCTCTCACCACTGCTGCATCTTTCCCAAAACCTGTAAACGTTTGGAAAAGAATACATCCCCTTTTTCCTAATTCTCGTTTGGGTGCAGTGTTCTATAAAAAAAAAAATAATAATAAAGATAAAAAAAAAAAAAAAAAAAAAAAAATAATAATAATAATAATTCCATGTATTATCTCATCTCCAGTGCTCATCCTCTGCCATTCCCCTTCCTAGAAATATTTTTGCCATTCTTATGTCATCCTCAGTGAACTATCCTCCCCATTACCCTCCCCTCCACATTTTTCCCCTTCCCGCTTCCCTTCAGGTCGCCCCCCTTTTTCTTTACTCCCACTAGTCCAGCCCTTCATGACTCTCCCTGGAATTGTCTGAACTTAATGAAAATCAAACAACGTGTGAAGTGAACCGGCCAGACCGCTCCCAGCCGGCACGCCTCTTGGGAGCACAAGGGAGAAGGGGTAGGTAGGTAGCGAGGGGGCCCGGGTAGGAGGAAGCATGGACAGGAAAAAGTTAGGTTAATAATGAGGAGGAGGAGGAGGGGGTAGGAGGGAGAAAGGGTAGGGAGGAGGAGGAGGAGGTAGGAGGGAGAAAGGTAGGGAGGAGGAGGAGGTAGGAGGGAGAAAAGGGTAGGGAGGAGGAGGAGGAGGTAGGAGGGAGAAAGGGTAGGGAGGAGCAAGAGTATAGGAGGGGAGAAAGGAGTACGGGAAAGAGTAAGTAAGTATGGGTAGGAGGGGAGAGGCCAATTTTCGTATCAGTATTCGCAGTGTTTGTATCTATGCATAAATAATCCAGTGAAATAGAAACTAAATGATGACTTGCTTTCGTCAAAATTTGTGCTATTATGATTATGCAAAAGTCAAGTCTCAAAAGTTTACGCAGAGAAGTAACTTGTACGAGTAGAATTATTACTAGTGTTTGCTGCTATTATAACTATTACTATTAGTTCTACTACAAAAAAGAGACGATGTAGGTTAGTGGTAGTATGTGAAGGTAGGTATGGCAGGGAGAATAATGGTAACAGTGTCATAAGTAATAAATAACCTTTACTAAAGAGACACCACAAGTAACAGTAGTAGTAACATGTCAAATAATTTTATATTTTTTCCCATGACGAGCAGAGCAGAGCAGAGCAGAGCAGAGAGAGGATATCACAGGTGTGGTCGAGTGGCTGTTGTGTTGGACTAGGCAACTCTCTAAAGGGAATATACCCAGTCCCATATAAATATATTGGTTACGCCCGAAGTCCATGGATGTTAAACTACGGATTTATGTCACAAATATAATAAAGGAATTTGTGTTTCCAGTGTATTTTTACCAACCAAACTATATTATAGCTACATGCGTTTATTTATTTATCTACAGTCACACTATATAATCTTTATAGACAATCTTGGACAGACTGATGAGGTGGAGTTTTCGTAAGCTTTCCTTTCTCTACTATTATTCCCCTGTAATTACACATTGACCATTATGCTTGGTTATGTGTTTTGCATCACAATAAGCTTTTCTGCAGAACGGAAAACTTGAGTTAGTTTTGTCAGAAGTTAATCTATTGTGGCAGAGTTGGAATGCTACTGATTTCTCCAAACTGTGTCAGAAATCGAATGACGGAAGATTATGAGTATGGGATCAGTTTCGTAGCATAGTTTAGATAAATCAATACCACTCAAATTCGCCGAAAACAGACTGGATTTATAACTCTACTCCACCCGTTCTGACTGTACTAGAAGCTGTAGATGGAAGTCAACACCTCAGGTAATAGGCTAACTAGGTGATGTAAGGTTGGTACAGTACGGCGGTGGTGGTAGAAAGGAAAATAAAAAAAAATCCATCCTCTTCATTTCCTTGCATCTGGCCGAGGCTCTCAAAGTCAGAACAATCTTTCCTCTTTGCCCTGACCTTTCTTCCATCCTCCTACCTACCAGTGGTTTGTATACCGTGCAATGAGAACTTATGTACACCCACCTACAAAAGCGCTGTCGCCTCACCAAACGGTTCTTGAAGTTTGGGGTTTAATGACTCGTGAGTCGAAACACCATACACAACAACATTTTCCAATTATGAAGCTTGTGGGGTTCATGACTCTGCGGATGAGGCGACAGCGCTTTTGTAGGTGGGTGTACGTACACTCGTGATACATAATTTCTGACCAGAGTGTGAGGAGCAGAAAGCTTCGAATCGCATGGTATTGCTCATTTCCCCACCCAGTACACCTATAGAATCTGAGTTTGAATGCAGGGAATGTGTGAGTGGTCCCTGTAATTCGTCTCTGGTCAGGGATTTTGTATCACGAGTGTACTTACATCAATATTAAGTAAAAACAATATTGCATACTTACACCTCAAGTTGTCTAGATTTTTGCATAATTTTGTATAATTTTATAAGTTGTATAATTTCCCTGGGAACACTTCCAAGGTATGGTTGGTATCAAAATGTGAAACGTGCAGTTGGAAATGATGAAGCAAACCTGTGTATTTTTTAGATGATAATATGTGTTCGCTATGCAATATTCATCTGAGTACTGATTGCATTATTAAAATCGATAAATATGAATGTTTTGTGTTAATGTGCTCTCTACCTGTGTACACATTTATTATTTTATCATAAGTGGTTGCTGAATAAATCGATCTATAACTTTCGGCAGGATGAATTGTTTATTGTTTTTAACTGATTACAACTACGGTACTCTTAAGTTTTCTTTATGTATTGAAAAGCGATCAATTACTTAATAAACATTAGAAAAAATGTCGCCATGGTACAAAAGCATGTTAGTCAGCATTATTATTCTTTTTTTTTTCTCTCTCTCTCTCTGTGTAAGGCTGGCTATATAGTCGACGTATGAGGGGAGGGGAGGGTGGAGAAGGGAAAGGGGGGGGGGGGTGCTGTGGTGTGACCTCAGGAACTCCAAGGGGAGGGGGGGATGAAAAATAAAATAATAATGACATTTAACACCACCACACCTTTCATCTCGCATTTTGTCTGTTTGGGTTTAATCTATATTATTTTATTTTGCATTATCATCTATACATCACACAAATTAGTTTTAATATATTATTTCAGATTATATAATTTGCGTGTTATAATTTTTTATTCATTGAAATAAGTTGCACCTCGAAATAATCTATAATCTTCGTATGAAATAAACTACAGAATTGTATTTCGTCCACAGGATTCGACCTTTCTAAATAAGTATATCCAATCAGAACTGCACTCGGTGGAATGCATACCTTTGCAAACGCCAAACAAGTATACGGTAAGAACTCACCAATTCTTATTCTAACTCTTAACAAAAGTGTTAAATATATCTCTACTTGACCTTGATCATTAACCTGGACTTAAGAAAATTAAACAACTTTTTTTGTTTCATAATGTCCAATCATCTTGTGAAGTCTGATAAAAAATCCTTCCATTATTATTGATTTACTTAACAAAGAAACAGACAAATAGAGGTCATAGCATCACCCTCAGGTAATTAACATAAGAATTGATATAAGGCACAGAAGACGAACACTTTCAGGCTCGAGATGAACACACCGGCCTGGCGTACACAGAAACTTGAGTTATATTTGCATAAACTGTATAAACTGGTACGGTATGTAAAAAAAAATAAAATAAAATAAAATAAAACTACTTTATGCTCGGTTATCTCATCAGTCGGAATCAAGACTTTGGAATACAGAACAACACCAAACAACAACAGAGTGATGATAACTTATGGCATCTGGTCTACGAGAGGAAAGTATACTGGTAATCAATCACTGAGTCTGTAATATAGTCGAGGAATTTGTCGAGACCCATAAAATCTATATATGTGTTTTTTTTACGTCCCATGATCTTGTTATATCGTGACTACTGTATATATATATACCGTACTTAGCCTTAAGGGGGAAATTTTGTGTTGGTAAATCTGGAGCAACTATTCCAAGCAACAGAACACCATTACTTTTGCTATTCTGGTCCTGTTTCCTGGCATATTTTGGACGAATCAAGGCACTCCAATGTACCAAAAAAGAATTACCACCTTAACATTAACGGATCAAAACATTATAATTTTCATCCTAGTCTAAAGGGAGTCTTGAGAACAGTTTATCCTGGCTGTGTATGACCCATGGAGAGTACCAGGTATAACAACAACTGGGGAAAGAACAGCTGAAGGCAACACACTGGAAAATAGGGAAGTGATAGTGTAATAAAATAATAATAAATAAAATAATGACAAAGATAAATGCAAGGGAAACACATTTGTGCAGAAAAATAATATGTAAGAAAAAAATGTGCAAGATAAAAGGTGTGCTTAAGAAACAGGTGAGGAAGAGTACCAAAAAAAAAAATAATAATAATAATAATAAATAACAGGTGTGTCGGGAAAAACAGGTGTGTGGAAAAGAAAGACAGGTGGATTAGGACTAGTACTGACCACACTGACAAGGCTGGATTATCCCTGGCTGGAGAAAGAGGGTGGTGGTGGAGGTCCAAGTGAAGAATATGTGGGGGGGATGAAAACGAAAATGATGGTAGAAGGGAAGTTGGGAAGAGATGATGGTGATGGTGGTAGTGATGCTTGTGATGGTGGTAGTGGTGGTGGTGGTATTGGTGATGGTGGTTGTAGTTGTAGTTGTGGTGATGGTGGTAGTGGTGGTAGTGATGTTGGTGGGTAGGAGGATAGGGGGGGGAGTGCTTGGTAGGAGTAATGTTGGTAGTAGAGTAGAAGTGTTGGTGGCAGTGGCAATGAAATAACGAGAGATGGTAATGGTAATGATCGTGGTGGTAACAAGGACAGCATATTTTCCTTCGCATTCCTATTTTTCCCTTGAATAAGCCCTTCATTTTTCTTTAATATATATATATATATATATATATTATGTACTTTTCAATTTAATCTTTCCTCAACCTTCTGTTCTTTCTTACTTTTCTCTCCATTCCTCCTTCCTGCACACCTTCCTAAATCAAATCATCTTCTCCTATCACAATTTCCCATTTATTTTCTTACCTCTTTCCTTCCTAAACAGTTTCACTTGCCACTTCCTCTTCCTCCTTCCAGTTATCTTTCTACTTTGTTTTTCTTCCCTCACCTCCACCTGTTTCAACCCTACAACTTCAATCATTTTCTCCTCCTTATTTCCTTTCAAACGTATTTCTCCTTTCGTTTCCTAAGACCATAAAATGTCCTATATATAAACAAGTTTTTTCAATACGATTCCCCCTTTCCTTCCATGTATTTATATTTTTCTCGATTTTTTTTTAAATTCTACTTTATTTTTCAGTTCCCCCTTCCCTTTTTCACTTATTTTCATCCTTATACCTCTCCCCTCTACTTTCCTCCTATCTTCTTCCTTTCCCAGTACAGAAACTCTCTCCCTTCCTGCTCTCACATCTTCCCTTACCACTCCCCCTCCTCTTGCTCTCCCTTCCTACTTTCACCTCTTCCCTAACCACTCCCCCTCCTCTTGCTCTCCCTTCCTACTCTCACCTCTTCCCTTGCCATCTCCCCTCTGACACGTAAACTGGGAAACAAAAGTGCTGGCGGGTCACCTTAATAAATACCAAGCCACCGTCACTCAACTTCACTCGCAAAACTTTATATTAATAATTTAACGCGGAGGTGCAAGGGGAGGTGAAAACAGAGAGAGAGAGAGAGAGAGAGAGAGAGAGAGAGAGAGAGAGAGAGAGAGGTGGGGTGTGAAGGGAAGTAGAGAGAGGTGGGGTGTAAAGGAGAGGGAGTTGGTGATGGTGTGAAGAGGGAGAGAAGGGGTGAATGGAAGGAGAGAGAAGGAGTGATAGTGTGAAGGAGGCAGAACAATCAGGAGAGTAGAGTATATGAAGGGAATATCAGGGGAGGTGGCCTAGTGGTTAGTTTACTGGACTCGTAATCTAACGGTCGGGAGATCGATTCCTCTCAAGTGAGTGCCTGAGAATATTTACTCTTGCGATTTGAGTTTCAGGCACTAAACTATAAGGCCACCGAACGTCTTAAAACAACCTCGCTGGTACCATAACAGCTGCAGTATTTGTGAATTACCCTCACTTCCCTCCCTCTGTGGCTGGGTACCAGTTCGGAAGTCGTGACGTGTGTGTATGAGCAGCAGTTGACTTGGGCCACGGTAACGGGCTTGAGGAAGTCTATATGTCCAGTGTCGGAACATATATAAAAAAAAGGCAGTGAACGCTATACTGTTTATGACACTGCCAAATAAAGTGTAGCGAATCGTCACTTGACAATTTCGTATTACCTACATCACTTCAGAACTCGGATATCGGAGTCACCTATTCTTCGCTCTTTCTTTCGTCACATTATTCATATGGAGCACTTTTTAGCCACACAAGTTCAAACCCAACAGACCAAAAGACACAAGCATTGCATATTAATATTAACCTCTACTCTCTGGTTATATTACCTGACGTGGGATCAATACTTACTTTGGAGTTGAAGTTCCCGCGCTGCATACGAATACTTTCCCTCATATAGAAGTTATCGTTTCCTTCCCAATAATAAATTCCTCAGTACAGCAGCTACCATAAGGACTTACCTCTTCTCCTTTACGATATAATTATGTAAGTTATCACCATGTTGAATCGCTTGTTAATCTTAAATAGGCAGTCACATCGTTAAGGCTGATTAATTACCAGTATCTTAACAAGGGTAGATAGCCGACCAGAATGGCGAGTGATAAAGGAAAGAAGAACATGAACAATACCAACACATACTTTGTTCAGAACTCTGCTTTTTAGTTAACAATACCAACACATACTTTGTTCAGAACTTTGCATTTTAATAACAATACCAACACATACTACCTTATGTTCAGAACTCTGCGTTTTTGTAATTATTCACTATGAGACCGAGTAGGTGTGTTTAAGTGATGTAATAACCTAAGGATATTTTATTATTTGTATTAATATTTGTGTCCGTCGCTTATAAGCACAACTGCGGCCAAAAGTTTTCATTGCAGGGAGAGGTGACTCAAGCAGATATATAACTCTTATTATTCCATACACTCACATAATAGTTTTGCTCGTATAGGAAGTAAAAATCTGGTTGTAACACATTAGAAACTACTGTTAATGTTAGTCAAAGGAACCAATAATTCAGGTCACTGTTACAGAGAAGCTGTCACATATGTACCTCTGTTACCACCTGTGTATCAAAACATTTGCTCGCAACTGTACACTGTATTATGACTCTTATTTAACTGATCAAGTATATTGTATTATTTGCGAAGTATAAAGTCATGAATAATAAAGAAGAGACAGTACCTACTATTCTTCTACAATAAGTAAAACACAAATACTCCAAAAACCTGGTTCAACAATGTTATTAGCAAATATTAGTTATTTAAGGACGATATAATGATGATGAGTATTGTTTATAAAATTAATAATGTAGCAGACAGCTGTAGTTAGATCAATAAAAAAATAAACTACTGAATTAATCAACCGAGGCACAAAAGAACAATGAACTCAGTATGTCTGTCTCTTCATACAACTCGACCATAGAAAGAGCCAATAAAAAATAAAATAATATAATTTGACATAATATAATAATAGGAATTTTTATTATTATCATCTTGCACTAGCCACGGATCATCCATTTAAGGACATCGACAGGCTGAAGGAGTTATTGTTAATGCAGTAGGAAGGTGAACTCAATTGTGTTATTGAAAGTAGTCAAAATAACAAAATGAAGAAATTGCATGACATTCTGATTAAAGGAAATTATGATACAAAGACAAAAGTTAATCTGCAATAAAAAAAAAAAAAAAAAAAAAAAAAAATAATAATAATAATAATATAAATAACTTATAATAATAAAATTAAAACCAATAATAATAATAATAATAATAATAATAATAATAATAATAATAATAATAATAATAATAATAATAATAATAATAATAATAATAATAATAATAATAATAATAATAATAATAACAACAATAATGATAATAAAAAATAATTAAAAATATAATATTAATATTATTAATAATAATAAATCTAGTGACACTAACTGAACGACAAATAAGATACGGTCATCCCACGTGACGAGTATTGTGGGGTGCCAAGTAGTGCCACGGGGGGAGGGGGGACGTAGGGGGGAGGTAGGGGGGGAGGGAGGGGGACTGGGACGTTGGGAGTTGTGGGTTTAGATGAGTGGCTCTGGTGTTTATCAAGTACAGGGATGGAGAATACGCAAAAAAGGAGGCTTTATACAAAACAACTTTATTTAAGATCATGTGAGATACATCACACTGATAGGGCAAAAAGTTTTTTAAATGATAAAAGTTTTTAAAAGCAAAGCTGGTGATTTACAGTGGAGTTTTAAGGTATGAGCATGTGTATAATAGATATATGTATAATCTTCCTTTGTTTATAACACAAGGTTTATTATCAGAAAATAATTAGCTTAGGAACACACACTAGCAGACGTAGAAGCACTTATTTAAAGATGCAGTTAGTAAGCCATCATGTAGTTAAGCAGTTTACCTTAATACGTAATTTACCCAACAGAGGGAGAAACCAAAATGTGAGATATTATATATATAAGGAGTATCAACAAACAATACGTAACTCTCTTTTTTTTTATTCATTTTACGGTAGCGGTATATTGAGGATATCTGGTGTGGTTTATACAAAACATACAAAATGGTGGATAAGGAGGAGTGGAGGGAGAAGGGATGTAAGCGTCATGAGGAGGGACAATGAGGGGTGTAGGCCTAAAGTATACCTTCCTCTCACACGGACCTGGGCAAACTGGAGGGATCACAACACTATCAGGGAGGGAGGACGTGGGAAGTGTACAGCTGGGAAAGTAATAGTCTAACCAACCAACAATGCTGTAACTAGTGAAGAAATCATACAACCAGCTTGAAATAGTAAACTCTAACCAACAATGCTGTAACTAGTGAAGAAATTAAACAACCACCTTGAAATAGTAAACTCTAACCAACAATGATGTAACTAGTGAAAAAATCAAATCACCACCTTGAAGTAGTAAACTGAGTGAATAATGATAGATGAATCTGTATAGAAATTTACAAGGGCTTCTTCACTAAAATGCCTTCATCCTCACCAGTATTGTATGTTGATATATTCAGTACAGCACAAACATGAGGCCTGCTTAGTATGAAACCTGTTAGGGATATCCAACCGGTCACAAAAAATGGAGAAAGAATATTATTTCCCAACTGCACATTAAACAGGGAAACGTTGAAAGGTGATGCTGAACAGATCGAAATAATGGGAAGGAAGGGGTCATGACAGGGAGTGTGGTGTTATGTGTTATGGCTGGGAGAGAGAGTGGGAACAGAGTGAGAAGAGACGGCAGACGGAGAGGGCGAGGTGCATGGGGTTGAGCGATCTTTGCAGGCATTATGAGGGGAAGCAGGAGGAATGTCAGGATGGTGTTGACTAATTAATGGTGGAAGAGGGACGCAATGTGTTTGAGAAAATTTAAGGTCACAACAGAAGTGGGTCGAACAAGCTTTTATATTCACTAGGTCAAATTAACAAGACTTGATAAAAAAAACTGGGTACCTTGATATAGTATGAACTGACGAATTACTACGGGTTTGGTACAACATAAATGGCTACCTAGACTTGATCCAGGGAATGGTTGTAAGACTGAGTAGCCTTGTTTGGTATGGACTGGATAAACTATATACAAGGGCATAATATGGAAAACATTACATTGGATGTGAAAGAAAGTGGGACATAAGGGATGGAAGGCCAGGACTGACCAAACCGCTCAACACACAAAAAATATATTTATATACATATACACCTTCTGATTTACGCAAATTAAATGCATCCCTTAAAGTTTTAATGCCTGGGTATATATACAATAGTTGCATGATTTACTTTTATTTATTTTTTCTTCTGCCGAACTGCAAGAACCCTACAAACTCATATCGGGGACGCCCTTATGAATTATATACAAAGGTTGTTATGTGTTTCGAAAGTCTGCGGCAGGCGTGAATTCTCTATTCTGGCAACTACAGGGGATAGAACTATGCAAGATAAAGAGAGCCACATCACCGCCCTAACGAAATTAAAGTGGCTATAATTATTATTAAAGAGAGTTGTAAATGAGGGAAGATAGCCAGAAGTCACGTTGCATGATATCACGTTACTAGTGAGTGTGCTTTGGGCTGGTTGAACGTGATAAGAGGTCACAAGGAGAATATAAAGGGAAGGATATACCGTAGTGCATCCATGTAGAACACTTTTCTTGGGATTTAATAAAGAGGAAGGGGAAAGGGTATGATTGGGGGAAGACAGGCTGGAATGGGACAGAGCTGGCGGGGTGAGTGGGTGGTCCTGTAAATGAAAACCTGAGCAATAAATGAGTGAGAAAGGACTATGTGGGCGGTGAAAGCGACTGCAGGCAGAGCAGTGATCGGAGGGCACGAAGGGACATAGCTGCTGGGAGAGGATGAGGGAGGGAGATCGGGAGGGAGGCGGAGCAAGCTTGACAACAGACTGACAGATAGACACAGATAAGAGAAACATTTTTTTTTTAATCCACCACGACACAAGCACAGCCGGCGACTCCTGGGCCTCACCTCACACGCTAAGGATCTAGGACTACGTAGGGTAGACGAAAACAATGGATGAAGTGACGTAAGAGATGGCAAAGAGAGAATGGGTAGTGGACGAGAGAAATCAAATTAAACTAAGTTAAAGAATATGATACATGATATGACAGGAGCAGCAGAAGTTTATAAAAAATTATATATAAGGAAGATATATAAAAAATATAAGGAAAACAACAAGGTCACAAACAAAAGTGGGTCTACCTGATAAAACTTACTGGAAATACAGAGAAATTCAGTAACCATGATAAACACAGTAATCGTAGAGCAGAGAACACTATTAGCTGAATGGTGCACCAAAAAAATTAAACATAATAATTATTATCGTGTAA
This sequence comes from Petrolisthes cinctipes, assembly GCA_033782935.1. Lineage (NCBI taxonomy): Eukaryota > Metazoa > Arthropoda > Malacostraca > Decapoda > Porcellanidae > Petrolisthes > Petrolisthes cinctipes. Next base: position 16,503 of record JAWQEG010002959.1, on the reverse strand, counting down.
ACTCCACCTTCATGGTCAAGGAGCCAGCAACGGAAACTTTGTTTTCATCTATGCTCTTATCAATCAGTCAATTAACACTTACTTATGTTTCAAGCAAAAGTTTGAAAATGAAACAAATGTAAGCATTACAAAGACAATCACACATGCTATTATAATTTATCAGAGTCTGAAAACGAACAGGATAGATAATACAGTTCTTACTGCTATTTAAATTATCACGTAAAAAAAACAACAGTAAATGATCTTCCACCGAATATAAACTAAGATGTTCTCAAGTGTTAAGGGAATTATATAAAGAACGGATTAGAGCAAGATAGAGAGAAGGGAGAATGCCATCTTTATCGAAACAATGAGAACTTGATGATGTGGGAGGGGTGAGGTGAGGTGAGGTGAGGCCGGGCGAGGCTGGGCTGGGAGGGAGGCAGGCTGCCACCACACTGAGAGGTAAGAACGGTAACACACAACACCGCCGAACATATCCCGAGCTCCTAACACTGCTGGGGGTGGCAATGCTCACTTTGGAAGACAGCTGATTACAAAGTTGCCGACCGATTTATTTATTGTCAGTATTTATTATTACCGTTAACATTTACATACCCTATCTGTAAAATACTGTTGATCAATTTTTTTTTATTGCATTATTAAATCATTATTGTTTTATTATTCATAGCCACAGTCTGTAGTTGTTTGTGTTGGTTGTGGTCAAGAATTTTAGGTATTCATGGTAATTATATTAAAACTTAGAACTGCATTTAGTTTCTCACAGAGAAACTGTTGTCCTTATATCATCTGAAGATAAATTAACAGGCAATGGAACTTACTTTCTTTATTTTTTTCAGAATTCTTCTCATAACATCACACCTATACCGTTCAGACCTTGATTGTTTCAGTATCCCTGCTACGAGAACTTGGAAAAATACAGTGGAATCTGAGGAAGATTATTCACATTGAGTAAAGACATGAGTTTCAGAGCATGAGGCTGGTGGGGGGTGTTGGCTTGTTTACTTCTTGCTTCGTTTTTCCTTCTGTTCCTCCTCCTCTTCTCCATTTTCTTTCTCTTCTTTGCTTTCCTTTATATCTTAATCTTCCATGTCTGGCGATGTCTTCATTGTGTAAAAAACTTGCAAGTACAAAACATTGAGGGACTTTTATATATATGCATGTATATATTATATTTTTATATAATCCGGGTCCCCAGCAACTCATGGAACGATAACAGATGATGATTAATGCAATGAAAGAGAGGAAAACAGAAAGTATATTTGAGTACGTCCAGTATAGGGTCAATGTATATCTTATAATCAGAGACTAGACCATTTTACAAAATATAAAAATCCCCAAAGAAGACATCAGTTATCGTAACACATAACTGGATTCATAAAAAAAAAATAAGAACCAGAAACAGAAGATTGAAAAAAATAGAAAGCAGTGAATGATATGAACTTGGATTACCGCTACAACACACAGCAGAAAGCCTACTACGTAACTGGATTGTCTCAGACGCATAAAAGGACAGACAAGGCAAAGTAACAGAACGATCATGATGGCAAGATACAGTGAAGGAAGGGATCAGCTTAGGGAAAAGGGACAAATACAGGGAAGAAAATGCTGAGGAAAGGGAACAGGTGAGGGATAGATAAGTGAAGTGAAGTAGTAGGTGTGACTAGAGGCCTGATGATGTAAGAGGTTGGTTGAGGAAAAGATGAGGAAGATGTGGAAACAGACGTAAGTGAATATGGTAGGTGGGGAAATGGTTCAGGTGAGGTGGAAGAGGAGAGGTGATTGAAAAGTACACGAGAGGCAAGGAAAATTATGTATATAATACAATATTTATTGGATGAATAATAAAGGGAAGGGAAGAGAAAGAAGACAAAGTGCCATCCTGTTTACAGATAAAGCTCACCACTACTGTATTCTGCAAGTACCTAAGAAGGCCTACACTACCCTAATTATTCCTGTACATATCACTTGACAATATAGATAAAGAGATATCAAGTCTGCCTCCAAACATAAAGCAAACAGAAACAGTGATAGCCTTGCCAAGACACCAATATGGCCTCTTGGGATTCCAGTAAGATGATTAAAGAGGATTTTAATATAGCCAGCATTATGAAGCATGCTGATTCCTCTAAACTGTGCATATATATATATATATATATATATATATATATATATATATATATATATATATATATATATATATATATATATATATATATATATATATATATATATATATATATATATATATATATATATATATATACTCGAAGCACATTTTGAAAGCATCAGTAGCATTCAATACACTGATATCAAAAGTCACTTATTATTGTCGGGTGTTAGTTACTATGTACATAACTGGTATGGCTAGGCGTGTTAATAATCCTATGTGAACTTATATACAGTGTTAAAATATACATTATTGTGAATAGGCATACGGTAAAGGTTGTAATTCGAATGATAAATGATAATGTTGGAAAAATAATATAAAAATAACAGCATGCGTGATGATTAATATGCTTGAAGCTAGGAACCCGGAGTTTTTAACAGGGGCACATGTTATAGATGTATTTACAAACACAGAAACTATAAATCACACTATCAACTCTCTTTATATATAATGTATGTATATATATATATATATATATTCCTCTTTATACAAACATATACATAGTAACACGACAACCTCTGCGTGAGTGAGCAATGACGTACAGTAGCGTGTCAAGGTGTGCAGCGGAGGGAGGTAGGGGCCAGCAGGGTGGGTTCAATTGTACGGTTTGCAAAAAATCAGTAGTTCTCAGGGCCATATGCAATAAAGGTCACTGGGTAGGTAATGACGATAACTGGTGTAGACGCTCCACAGACACTTCAACACCGAGTCAGTCATCACGCCAGTCATTACCATCACCAAACCAGTGACTTTTCCTCGATACGGTCCTAGTACGGTAAAAGCCCCATCCCTTGACTCCACTTTATAATTTCGTCCCCGCTGCAAGATACAATTTCAACTCTTGACGTTTCACAAAAATAAGTATTAGTTCGTGTCGGTAACTAGAATACAACTGGTGAAGCAGGTGGAAAATACTGACACCTCACAACCGTACAACAAAACACACCCCTAGAGTACCCGACTTTTGGGCAGGGAGCTTAATTAGACCCGACCCACCATACCCTCTCGCCTGAACTTACAAATGTGGGCACACAAGCTAGACAGGCAGAGTACACGTGGGATATTATTATACATTGTTTGAAATTCTCCCCCTTCCTTTCAACTGCGACATTATTATGAATCATTTGGCACTGAGTAAACTAGGCAGAAGCAAAAGAAATGCTTTGTTTACAGAGAGCGATTGCACAGCACAGAGGGTATACAGAACCGTTGACACGTCTTGTACCTTGAGGGGGATTATTACACTCAGACAAGCTACACTCATTTGTCTTCACTTAAGTATATAAACATTAGGATCTGTCCACACCGGGAATAGAAAACGCCCTAGCTCTTTCTTCGGTGGGTGTGGTGACAATATTTACTAGATGCATCCTTGACGTACAACATACAGATTTGATCTTTTTTTTTTTTACCATTATCTCACACGCAAAACAGAAAACAATATTCATCATGCACACACTTCTACAAGGATAAAGCCATACGTGTACAGTCCTATCATCCTTATTATCCCGTTCATAGCCACACTCAGTTTCCTTCCATTCTTCCTCGCGTCCCCTGCATATATGAGGAGAGGGATGAAAATAGTGTACATTGGGAAGGGGACTCTGTTTGCTATAGCCACATGGCCACTTATGTATTCTTCGTCTCCAGATTCTATAGGGAGAGAATGCTTGACACTTGAAGAGTACAAAGAAACATTATGATTTATAAAATTTGTTTAAAAGCGAGGCTATTTTTCACTGAATGTACAGTACAGTACAATACTGAACAATGGGGCGGTAAGCGTCATGATTTAATCATTAAGCTTTGTTATTAAGGATTCCTTTAAATAGATTCAAATTGTTATACACTAAGTGTAAACTAACACTAAAATAACAGATATTTGCACTCAAATAGGGCTGATTCATAGTTATAGGTAAATGAAATGCAGGGAAAGGTACAATCGCCAATAAAAAAGAGTGAAGAATCAGTGGAGTTTAAATTTGCCACTTGATAATAATGACACCACTTTGTACACTCATGGTTGATATTTCACTTATACCAGGGAATATGATGAGGGAAAGCACAAGGCATACCCAGAAAAAATAGACCAATGTAAAACTGAATCGTAATATTCGGCCCAGTGACTATACCTCAAGCAGAATCCCACGTCTCCCTACACCATTTATGATCCCAAAGACGCCCGCTGGTCACACATCATACTCTAACCAACTGCAAAAGGATTTATAAAAATATAATACTTGCTTTAGTAAGGGGGCAACACGTGTGACGTAGAGAAGGGGGGGGGGGAGTTCTGACGCCACCGTGAATAAGCATAGTAGTTCCCTCGTCCTAAAAAGTAAAATTATAAAGTATGTAATTCAGTGAAGTCGTATTAAAATGTGAGTGGTTGAGTCCATTTGTGTTTTCCATAAAATTTATATAATGTGAGTTTATTTTTTCTTTCCTGAGGTATATAGCGGTTGTAATTCCTAACACTCGCAAACATTAATTAAAGCAGTGTACACTCTAACTTCTCTCATGATGTCTGTCACTCGTTTGAAAACACACTCTTCTAACCTCATTCTCATATAACGTCACACATGATGATGACAATTGCTAAAAGTTAACAGGCAAACTGCAGTCTGATTCAAAAGCCTTATTTATTGCTATCACTTCTGTTCTATCATGCAACCAATCACTATATATATATAAAAAAAAGGAACGCCTTGAATTGTGGAAAATGAAGTGGATCTATATAGTGGGTTCCAGATTTTTGTTTAGAGTTCAACCTTCTCAGTATCAACCGACTGTCCTGAATGATGACACACAATGGAAATCTCATTAACACACACACACACATACACACACACATATATACACACACGCACACACACTTCAACTCAGTAAGAGAAATGTCCTTATAATACAACAACAGAAACTTATGCACTTATACTTGCCAATTTTCATAATTCGCCGGGAGTTTTGCTACTGGAATCTCTACTATGTTTTCTCCTCGTAGTATCAACGTGCTATTGCATACAACACATACACACGCACACACACTAATCCACACACGCACGCACACACACACACCTAAGGACATGAGACAACTTTACAAACATACACTGTACATGTTGTTATTTCTCCTTATGCACAGTCAATTTAATAGTAACTAATGGATAACTAAAGGTTCGTGTATTACTCTGAGAAGCGTTCAGGTCCAAGAGAGGTGGAAAGCAGCATTCGCGTGCAGCTGATCCGCGTGTTACTAGACGAATCCTGGCTTGGAGGAGCAAAAGGAGCTCTCCGTGGTGGGAAGCAAAGGGACAAGTCATACAAAAAGACCAATGAGCAACTCGAATGGACCTTAAAATATATTCCCTCACTCCAGATCTTTGCCTGCTACCCTTGAACCAACATCAAGGAAATGAAACTGTTAACACCAGAAACTGACGACAGCTTTTGGAAAGGAATGGTAGGTAGGTAGGTAGAAGAGACGGTTTTTTTTTTTTTAGTGTATTAAGACTTCATTTACAGAAGGCAAATGGCTGGAGCAAGATTCTTTATATTTATACCATTGAGTGCTTCTATCCCGACGTAGCAAGTTATTATCCTTTGCCAAGGCTCTGGTAGCCATTGATAGGATCTTTAGAGTAGAGGAGGTAGGTAGACAGCAGGAACAGAGAAAGGAAAAACATGGAAAGAGGAAATGGAAACAGTTGTGATAAAGAGTTAAAACAGTTCACTTATGAAAGCTGCAACAGTCATAAACCTATTTTCTTACAATATAACCAATATCAATAGTTTAACCCTGCCTATAATGCAGAAAATTCTCTACCAACAGTGACATAGACAAACAAGCGTCATTTGGCACATAACAAGATTACCTATAACGGCAGGCTAACACAGAAAAGCCTTTCACCAAAAACACCTAAGATGAGAAATTTATAACATTATTCATATCCATAAAATAAGCATACTTCACTTACACGGTATATAGACTCACTCGTGACAAGGGAGAAACGCAAGACAACAGCGGCGTGAGAGGAGAGACGGCCAGGAAGAAACTGTGTTAAGAGATGAGGAGAAATCAGGCAAAGAGACTACTTGATTTGATTTACAAAAATAAATACTAATAAACTGGACAAAAAATCATCTAAAGGCTAATACTGCTTTGTTGGAATGATTTTGAGCATTTTTGTCTTATTAGTTAAATGTCCTCGAAAAGACTGCATTGACAACACACACAAACAAACCAATTTGCCTTTACCACATTAGCCTACACCAGGTCCAACAACAACATTACTCTCTACACACCATCCACCTCCACCACCAGCACATCCCGGTACACAGGTAAGGGAGGGGGGAGGGTGCGAGTTGCAGTGTGTGAGTTGCAGGCTCGCAATTGTCTCTTACACACGTTAACACTTGTGAATAAACTTTAAAATGTATACATGTAACTTTATAACACACATTTCTATGATCAGAATCTGCTAGTTATAACCGGGATGGGAAACACGCGTGGATTCCAACTGTCTATGTGGTTAAGGGACCCTGTAATGTAGTAAGAATAATGGAGATAAACGAGTCCTTCAATCATTGCCACGAAACACCATCTATATACAAAGAGCTTGTTTCGTGGCATAGTCAGGAGGAATCAGAAGCCACCAAGTCTCATACACGATTACAGGGTCCTTAAGCATGTATATTATATCAATTACCATTTCCACCTGGATATTTATGTTGAGACGTCACCAACTCCCTCTTTGAGTGTCACTGAGCTCCGTCAAATCGCTCACACCAGATTATGTTGTACTTGATTTGCCCAACGAGGTTATCAGGTCCATACCTCTCTCTCTCTCTCTCTCACTCTCTCTCTCCCTCTCTCTGTCTCTCTTTCTCAGTCTCTGTCCCGAGCACCACGAGACGACTATTTTTTTCAAATGGTCCTTTACTATTCCATCATAGCCCACGTCCTTAAACAAAATACATCAACAATAACATTTTAAATAAGCGTGGATCCAGTCCGGTCAATCAGCATCATCACCTCATCCATCTCATCCATCACCAGCTCTGTTCCATCACTAAGTTTGTTGAGCATAGTCTCTTGGCATGTATGTCCTTCCGAAGGTAACCGTATAAAATTTCATTCAAGACAAACACGCATTTACATAATCTTTCATTCAACATTACTGGAACCTAATTTCACTAGATGTGTTAAAGTTCTATTTTGTTTTCACATCAATATATATTTATCAAAAGAAGTATCTATTATGTTCCATACCCTTAATAATCAGGTTGTTCCACACTTCTTGTGCTACTTTCTCTTCACGCATATTCTCACTTAAATCCACTTTAAGACTTTGAATACACTTCACTCGTCAATAATCCAATTAATATATTACTATTATTCATATATATCCCTCTACCACCATTATTCTTCTGGACCCATGACTTCTGCCCGCCTTCTCTGGGCCACCTTGGACAGCAGGATATCGATGGGTGCTGTTGTGTCGTAGAGGGAAGGCGCTCGGAAGATGATGCCACAAGTGCCTAAGACGCAGGCCACCATGAAGATCCATAGAAAAAGTCGATCTAACACCATGGCCACATACCGCCAGTCATCCTCGATCTGCTCACACCAACAGCCAACATTATGATGACCAAGTTGTTAACGAAGGTGACATCAACGGTGGCAATTGGCAATTATGGAGATAACCAAGTTGAAGAGACGAAGGTGACAATAACAAGGCGTGACGAAGTCAGTGATGACGACGAAGATGACGAAGGAAGCATAAGGAAAGAGAAAGGGATTAGTTTAATTTTCTTAACTGGCAATACTAACATATCCACATATGTACTCGTATATCATTTATTTAGTCACACATTATTTAAGTGAATTATGTACATTATATTCATTGTTATTAAATCGTATTAATTAAAGCACACTTTTATATGTAATTAATGTTTACAAAACAAATAACTGTTTCATACAGGAACAAAAATTTTTAAAGCCCTTACCTTTAATAAACGAAGACTTGCCTTTGTACAACATGCAGTATTGATTCAACTCGTGTATACATGGTTTTCGATTACAAAATTTCCACTAGGGTCATGGGGTGTGCAGGCTGGCAAATTCTATAAGCAGGTTCCACTACAGTAACGTGCAAGTACAGCAAGCCAATGGGATGGAGAGCAGAGGGAAAGGTCAAGCGAGTCATGCAGGAATGTTAAAGGTCAGAGCCAAAAACATGTAAAGCAGCGCAGTGTACCGGTACCACAAAAATAAACAAACAGTGAATTCATCAAACTCATTCATGACGGGTTCCTCGAATGATGCTCGTTTATCCGATGAACAAACCTAAATTCATTTCCAAGTATTGCACATTATTGTCCACAAACATGGATTACAATGTATTTATTTATGTAATGTAGTTACTGTTGCGGTGTGATTGCTGCCACGAAATCAATAATCAAGATCCCATTTACCCGGCCCAACCCCTATTTTTTTGGCTCATTAAATACAAAATACAAAACAAAAACAGAATAACAAAGTACACAAAGATCTAAACCAGCAAAATAAATGATATCACAAATAATTAATGAGAAGGACCACACACACTCACTCATTCCTTCTTTCAAGTCTATGATATATTCAGATTCCTCTATAGTCTCATCCTTCCATAGCAAACATTAATCATGACTTACCAGAAATTTAACAAGATATGAGTACGGTACCATCTTCTTACCCTCCTAATGTTGTATTCATTATATAGGAATCCTTTGGCTACCGGTAACTCTATTCTTCCCTGGCTTCGTAATCTTCCTCAAATTACCCTCTACGTGCTATAAATAGTTTTGTGTGGATGTACAGTCGGCGGATATTGTCCTGCATGTCTTCTCTCCTGCCTCACCAAGATCAGAGATTTTCATAAAACTAGGCAATATTTTTAGGTGAAGATACCGTGCATATTTCTGTCTGTCTCTCCTTTATTTTTTTCATAGTTTTCTCTGTTTCTCCTTGCTTCCTTACATCCACTCCTTACATCCTAAATCTCTGCCCCCTCCCCATTTTCCCTCCTCAAACGACCCCTGAGGGAAATCTCGTACTGTCCCTGATCCCTAATAAAAGTGAATGGTATGACAGCGGTACGATAATGAATGTGAATGGTATGAAAGCGCAATGATAATGAAACTGTACGACAATAAATACGGTAAAAAAAAGAAGGAAACAGTGCGATAAAAAAGATAGAAGGAGGGAAGTACACACACACACACTCTCTCTCTCTCTCTCTCTCTCTCTCTCTCTCTCTCTCTCTCTCTCTCTCTCTCTCTCTCTCTCTCTCTCTCTCTCACACATACACACACACAAATACCCATAACCCCCCCCCCCCACACACACACACCAAACAAATTAATGGTTGCCGTAACTCGGAGACGCCGCTTGGAAAATTGAATCATGAGACTTGGCAGACGGTCCCTTCAAGCCCCACCACCACCACCACCAACACCAACACCACCACCACCATCTCTCACAGCCTGATCCCATATTCCAAACGTATCTCAGAATTTGCACCTGTTCCTACTCTTGCACTTCTGACGTTGATAAAGTGATTTATTCTAGTTTCGTAATGATAGTCGAAATGTAGAATGTTGATGCTTCATATGAGAACAGTGCCTGCTGGTATCTAGTTCTGGCCACGAATAAACGTTTACCATTAATGATTACCCTAAAGAGTGAACTTTACTTTTACGAGTATGGGCCCTGCTTGCACACTACGAGGTACTACTGTATACTTGAAACCAGCTTGATAGACTCTCATTACGTGTGACTAAGGCAGCTAGACTACACATTACAAGCTGTATACCTTTGCATAAAATAGCCTTTATATAAACGACAAACAAATGTTCAAACAAAACACTGAAAATACTGAAATTCATTGACCGCTATGCTCACGCAAGCTTAATAATGCAAACAATGTTTTCATCAAAATATTATTTAACTTACATTGAATCAACGATATATATAGTTGGAAAATTGTAGTATCAATATTCAATTATGACTATTCATCCGGGCATAGGAACTAGTAACTCACAAGGGATACAAAAACACTTATATATTTCAAAATCTCTCAGCTTCTAGTTAATGTGTATCGAAGTCGACACGAGTATGTGAACTCAACTTTGTATTGGAGTAAGTAAAGTATAGTTCACCAGATTCCCCTACAATACTTATCTCCCTCAACTCAATGTTGCAGGGAGGCTGAAAGCTTTAGGCTCCTAGAGTGGTGTAACTTTACCAACGATCACTATATAATAGAAACCAAGCCAGGGTGTAAAGTTACATAACTCCTTTCTCATATTCATCCCCTCAATTAAGATAAATTTTATCGCGCTTAATTAACAGGTACGGTCGGTAATTAATGAGAGATAAGAGAATGTATTATCCTGAACCTCACTTAATATTTCACACAAAATATTCCCAGTCTACATAATTATTTTCAAAGTGTGCTCGGTTCCCGGTTCCTACTCTTTCCAGCACAATAATGAGGCGCTACTTCCATATCCATCCCGATCGACTGTGAGGTAAACTAGGGATTATTTAAAGGACACTCAGTTTATGTGTGAGCGATACAGAAGCACTTGGAAATGACTGTAGGGCAGCAAGGAATGTAATTTGGACACTGGCTGAAGTGAAAATCATGCAGCAGGATTTACGTATGAAGCAACAGGTAAACTACTGTATTTTTTTCTGCACGAGGAATTTATTGTTGTGAAGGTCCTACATCAACACTTACAGGTAAACTATCGATCTACAGTATTCTTTCTGTACGAGGTATTGTTTTAAAGGTCCTACATCAACTCTTACAGGTAAACTATAGATCTAGTGTATTCTTTCTATATGAGGCATTGTTTTGAGGTTCCTACATCAACACTTACATAATTATAAAGTGACAAAGATATACAACAAAGTATATATGTTTTCCCTCGTATTGTGAAGATCAAAGTTATAGTCCCTGTCTTCAAATTGTGTTATAAATTTACCAATAATATTAAGTTTAGATTCCTCAACACTATCACATCCATGCTTCCTAACCTAATCGATGAATGCTGTAGACACTAACTTTAATTGTTCCACCAGACTAAAACGTGATACTTGCATACATAATAACAGAAGGTAATTATCGTACCAGAGCATCACTGTATGGATGCTGGAAATGATCACGGCTGAATATATCCCCATTTTAACCATCTCCCTTCCTCACACACACACACACATATCTCTCTCTCTCTCTCTCTCTCTCTCTCTCTCTCTCTCTCTCTCTCTCTCTCTCTCTCTCTCTCTCTCTTTTCCCATCTCCGGCGTCCAGACACTAAGGAAGTACATAAAAGTGGGAGGGTAATGAGGTAAACCGGGGCACAAAATTAACCGAGTCCGTAATAAGGTCGCTTCATTAACCCTAACCGCAGCAATTTTCAGAGCTGAGGAAATAGGGTGATGTATCTCTCTTCCACGGTGTCGTATAGGGAGGGAATGGGAGGGGGGAGTGGAGGGAATGAGAGGGGGGGAGTGGAGGGAATGAGAGGGGGAATGGAGGGCATGGAAGGGTAGTGTGAAGGGAATGGGAGGGGAGAGTGGAGAGCAGGGGAGGGGGGAGTGGAGTTGTATGGGAGGGGGGAGTATGAAGGGAATGGGAGGGGGGGAGTGGAGGGAATGAGGGGGGAGTGTGAAGGGAATGGGAGGGGGGAGGAGGGAGTGGAGGGCATGGGAGTGGGTGGGGGGGAGAGAGAGACGAGTTCGAGTTGGGAGAGGGAAGAGGAGAATGGCACTTTAAAGGGAGGGGGCAGGAGGGGGCGGGAGGGTGTTAAAGGGAGAGAGCAGGGACAGGAATGAGTCAGGCATGGTAGAGACAGGCTGGAGTGTAAAAAAAAAGAGGTAGTGAGGCAGGGAGGAAAGACAAGCAGCAACGGTGAGAGAGGTAGGAGTGAGGCAGGGTGGAGTGAGGCAGGGTGGAGTGAGGTAGGGTGGAGTGAGGTAGGGTGGAGTGAGGTAGGGAGGAGAGAGGTAGGATGGAGTGAGACAGGGATGAGTGAGGCAGGATGGAGTGAGACAGGATGGAGTGAGACAGGATGGAGTGAGACATGATGGAGTGAGGTAGGGTGGAGTGAGGTAGGGATGGAGTGAGGCAGGATGGAATGAGGCAGGATGAAGTGAGACAGGATGGAGTGAGACAGGATGGAGTGAGGCAGGATGGAGTGAGGCAGGATGGAGTGAGGCAGGATGGAGTGAGGCAAGAAGGAGTGAGACAGGATGGTGTGAGGCAGGATGGAGTGAGACATGATGGAGTGAGGTAGGGATGAGAGAGACAGGGAAGAGTGAGGCAGGATGGAGTGAGGCAGAATGGAGTGAGACTGGGAAGAGTGATGCAGGATGGAGTGAGGCAGGATGGAGTGAAGCAGGATGGAGTGAGACAGGATGGAGTGAGACAGGATGGAAAGACAAGCAGTGGTGAGAGAGGCTGGCCATGATGGGAATATTCATGAGGTTGGTGAGTCCTGGAATGACTGGAATGGACTGGAACAAAGGGCACCATTCCATTCCAGTGGTGTGTAGAGTCATAATGGTGGGATTGAAGGGGGATTGGTGTGGGATTGAAGGGGGATTGGTGTGGGATGAATGGGGATTGAAGGGGGATTGGTGTGGGATTGAAGGGGGATTGGTGTGGGATGAAGGGGGATTGTACTTTTCATCCAATCAATTCTTCGTATTCTACACACACTTCTCAACATATCTATATATCGGGTTTAAATCTATGCCATGCCAAAATAGTTTTAAAAATTGAAGGATGCATAAAAGTACTAAATATGCAGTAGCTACACCAAACAAACTTAAAATCACAACATAAACATACATGCTAAATTCATATGGAAATCCAAGACAAAGATTACATCAAATCAGTCCTGTCGGCAATTGGTAAAGTTATCATAATCAAGGTAAGAGAAATGAAGAATCATGTCATAAAGGAAAACATACTTGATTTCAAGCCACAGAATCAAAGGACTAGATCTAGATCATAAAGCCAGGTCAAACCAACTGATCATGAAAGCACTAAATCCAGGACACACACACACACACACACACACACACACACACACACACACACACACACACACACACACACACATCAAACAAGAAGTATTGCAGTGCAGGGAAAACATCTAAATTGCAATACTGTGCATCCAGTGACTTACCTCAGAGAAGGAATCAACGTTGCGCATGTGCTGTGCGATGTACTCGATGCTGCGCAGCGTACGGTGGTCATGGTAGGGCCTGGGTTCCTCTAGTTCTTGGAAGAGGTGTTCGGGCGGAGGATGGTGGACTGGGGCATGACACTCCGGGGCGGGGAGGGGAAGGTGGTCATCCCCATACCTGTCACGGTCGTAGGGTGAGGGTGGGATGCCCGGAATGTCGTAAGGGTGGTCATCATATGGGAACTTGTCAAATCCATCGCTGGAGGGAGTGTAGGATGTGTCCACACCGGCCGTAATCTCGTCAGGGCCATCCTCCTCTTTACTCGGCCTCTCCACCCACAGGAACTTGGGCAGGATGTCTATGAATATCTTTCTCACCCACGGAGCCATTTTGTGCGTCGACGGTGAACGGAAGTTGACGTTCAAGACGCCTATAGTAACCATAACGGAGAGCGTCACCAGAATCATGGTAAACAGGAGATATTTTCCCAACAGCGGCACCGCCAGGGACGTCGGTGGAATAATTTCGGCCAAGAGGAGAAAAAACACAGTGAGGGAGAGCAAGATGGAGATACAGAGGGACACTTTCTCCCCAGAGTCTGATGGCAAGTAGAAGACCAAGACGGACAGGAAGGAGATACCAACGCAGGGGATGATGAGGTTGACGGTGTAGAAGAGGGTCTTGCGCCTCATGGTGATGTTGAAGTAGATATCAGGGTAAGGTTCCTGGCAACACGGGTAGAAGCGCTCGTTCCTCAGCGCCGGTACCTTGAGGATGTCCCATTCCACTGAGATGTAATAATCGTTGAGATCGATGCCAGGATCCACCAGGTTGCTGCCCCGGACTTGATGCAGGTGTTGTAAGTCCACCTGAGGGAGATACCACATATAGTCAGATAGGTGAAGTGAAGAAAGGGGATATGAGGGCAGGAAATTTAATGAAGCAGAGAGGAATTGAGAGAATGAGAGTGGAAAGATGAGGAACAATGAAGTGACCAGAAAAAAATTAAACGAGGTATTGAGAGAGGCATGCATTCTCACAGATACGCTGACACACACACTAAAGAGGAATGGTCAGATAGATAGACAAACAAATAAACAGAAAGTTGGACGGGAAGACAGACATATCAATAGACAGATATAGAGAGATACAGGCATTAATGGAAGGAAGCGTTGAGATAGGGACAACTTGAGTGTGTGTGTGTGTGTGTGTGTGTGTGTGTGTGTGTGTGTGTGTGTGTGTGTGTATATGAGAGAGAGAGAGAGAGAGAGAGAGAGAGAGAGAGAGAGAGAGAGAGAGAGAGAGAGAGAGAGAGAGAGAGAGAGAGAGAGAGAGAGAGAGAGAGAGAGAGAGAGAGAGAGAGAGAGAGAGAGAAATGAATGAATGGTGAAGAGGTAAAGTGAAGTATTGCCATGGTATCTTGAGTGTGACTTAGTAGAGACTGCCTCCCAATACACGAACACTCCGCGATAAGGCAGTATTTATGACCGTCTGTGTTATCATTCGGACTCTTCCCTCTTCCACTCACACCTTTTCCTTGCTTTCCATCCACCCCATCTCCCTATCCCCCTTTCTCCTGTCTTCCCCTCCCTCATTTTTTCCGCTCTCTCTCTCTCTCTCTCTCTCTCTCTCTCTCTCTCTCTCTCTCTCTCTCTCTCTCTCTCTCTCTCTCTCTCATGTATCTCCCGTTCACTCCTTTCTCATGCTTGCAACTTTTTCTTCCACTTCTGTTTCCAATATTCCTACTTGCTACTCTCCTAACCTATTTTCCCCATCATCTTCTTACTGCAATTTCTTTGTCTTTCTTTGCAGCTGGTATTTATTCCTTTCTGTCCACACCATCTGTTTCCTCTCTGTATACACCTCACCTATATTTTCTTTTCTTTGATCACTTTCGTCTTTGTTCAACACCCACCCAATACCCATATAGTAAATATTATATTGGCCTTGTCCCCACCCTTCTAACTCGTCCCCAAAACCTTCCAGCCTCCCCCCTCCTCCTCCTCCTCCTCCTCCTCCTCCTCATCCTCAACCCAACCTTCTTTGTCTCTTTATAACCCTCTTCCCGACCTTCATTTCCTTGGACACCCTGAAGCCTTTGCCATCCCTATCTTCCTCAATTTTCTCTCCCATCTTCCTCATTTTCTTCCACGAATTCTGTTAACCTTATCTCTCCCTATTTTCTCCCATCAAAACTCTCATACTTTATCTCCATCCCTCTACATTATTCTCTCCTCCACTATACTGTCCTTAATGTTGGCATATTTTAAAAGGCTGCTGGCTTGTGAGTCTGGAAAATTGCCACTACTAACCAACATTATTAAATATTATAGTTTCATGCAATAACTTTTTACTGACAATTACTGTGTGTGTGTGTGTGTGTGTGTGTTTTTTTTTTTTTTTTTTTTTTTTAAGGTGGCAATTCTTTTTCCTGACGCAGAAATGGCAAACCTTCTTGACTACTTCGGTGCTAATATGAGTGTTGGAACAAACTTTCTCTCTCTTTGTGCTCTCCACCTCCACGCATGTCCTACCCATTGTCTATTCCCCTCCTCCCTCTTCCACCAACTATTGGGGTCACATGAGGGTGGCTCCTTCCTTCGTAAAGTCACTGAATGCTAATGTCCTTATTACCCTTATCGGAACCATCTAATCCGGCCACCAAGAAGGCTTTTTGAAACTGTGCCTTCGTGGGTGGTGGTAATATTCTTGGCACAATGCAAAAGTTACTTACAATATGCTTTCCTCTATACATTATCTTTGTTGTAACTCGCAATATGCTTTCCTGTTTCAAGTTAGAAAAGAAAAATAATGGGTATGAAGCCTAAGGATGGCGGAAGGGGGTGTGCATACTAACAATGTCCTCTCACTAACTTAAGTGCTGTCGCCATACCAAACGTTTGTTGAGGGATAATACAAAGGGTAATTATCGAACAAAAACATTCACCATACAAAATATCAATGTCTAGTGGATAAATCAATAGACTTTCTCCGGTTGTGCTTTACGAGTTACTTCGGGTACGTAAAAGTACTATATATGACAAATTAGTGATGTGCCTACTTCTGTGTTACTTTCTATATCCAGTCGATAAATAAA
>JAWQEG010002958.1:115000-117001 GCA_033782935.1 Petrolisthes cinctipes | reverse complement strand
GAGAGAGAGAGAGAGAGAGAGAGAGAGAGAGAGAGAGAGAGAGAGAGAGAGAGAGAGAGAGAGAACAGATGATGCAAGAATGAGATAAGGAAATATAGGAGACATAATAATATACAGAATAGACCTATGGAATACCTATATATTATACTCTATATATTATACTAACATATTACTGACTGCGATTCGTTATTCATTCTCATCAACTCACTAACTATAAAAAAAAAAAAAAAAAAACACACACACACACACACACATTATCCCTGATGTGATACTGTCCACCCACTATGACATAAAACCAAAATAAAACCATAATAATAATTTCGAAGATGTGACGTTCGATTATATGAAAAATAATAAAAGATAAAAAAATAAAATATAAAAAAACGCAGTACAAATATTATGGAGAATGTGATGTTGAGTGGAGTCACCAAGTCTCATCACAACAAGGAGGAGGTAAGGGAGGGGGTAATAAATATAGTTTTGGTACGTTTGAGTGCCTTGATTCCTCCAAAGTATCCCATGAAACAGAACGATATGAACAATAATAATGGTGTTCTGCTGCCAAAGTATCCCAACTATATGAATAATAATAATGGTGTTCTGCTGACAAAGTATCCCAAGAAACAGATCTATATGAACAATAATAATAATGATGGTGTTCTGCTGCTCGGAATAGTTTGGAAGAATCAGTTGCCCCAGATTTACCAACACTGTATAATATTATAGCTTCCTTAAACACTGAGGATGTGATGTGGTTCAATCTCTTCCTTACGTCCCTTCAGTTGGAGAAAATCCGTCCCATGCATGAGACGCCACCAGCCAGCAACACTCCGAAACCTCTCACGGTACAAGGAAACGAGTGTCCCCTTCCCTCTACCCATGACAGACATAAAGTAACGCCACTGGCCAGACACCTTAATGTATTCAAACTCGCATCCAGGTGAGATTTTATGAAAGGTCCCACGTATTTGCCGAGTAAATATAAACTATGACACTGTTACGAGGTGCTGAGCTTATCTTAGTTCGGGTGAATAAATACCGAGAGCGCTTTTGTCTGCTGTTCATATTAAAGTAGCCATGTTGTTGTACGTGTGTGTGTGTTGTGTTGTGTTGTGTTATGGCTGGTAGGCAATGTTGTTCCCACTGCGGATAAAAATTCAAAGTTTATAATTATAATATCATCCTTGCGTTACAATAGTGTTAATAATAATTTTTATATACAGTGTTTGTGCAACTATCCTAAACTTTGCTCGTTTGTTCTTATGCTTGTATGTTTTTTTTTTTAATATACATCAAATCAATAAAATTTCAACATCTCTAACCTTCTGCTTACAACTTTGCCTTAATTGGAGTTAATGCTACATACTGTACTGTAATATAATGTGAACTATTGGCCTAAATAGTTCCCAGGACAACTGAACTACAAACCATGATTTTCACAAACTACATTACTTTATTATTACATGATATAATATATTTTACCTGTTGAAGAAGTACCATCCATCCCCTTGGACATATTATATTTATCTTTGTCAGGAATGGCTGGCTATCCTTAATAAGTATGATTTCATGGACTATATTTGCCATGTAAATACTCTAAGCAGGCAGTCAGCTATTTATTTAAACGTTGGAATACTTACAATTTGCCCGAAAATGTCCCTTCAAGCAATGATATATACAGTTGGTGCATGAGAGTTTTGCATCATGTTTTTAATAGACAAGTATGCATAAGACACATTACCTGTTAGCATGAAGGCTGATAGTGTGTGTAAAAATATAACCCTGTTCTTCCTTTCTGTATTATACGTTTTGTTTCTTCTCTGATATTATATGCTTTCTTCTGTCCTACCATCCATCCACCTTTCCTTCCTCTCTGTTGCCTTTCCCTCTCTCCCTTCCCTTCCTGTTGCCCTACGTTTGTCCTTCCAACCCTTCCTCGCCTCCCCCCTCCCCTCCCCCTCCCCCCTCAGCTTGTGCCTGCCTCACCTCACCCCCCCACAC
>JAWQEG010002958.1:0-112500 GCA_033782935.1 Petrolisthes cinctipes | reverse complement strand
TATCTATCCATCCATCCATACATACATCCATTCATCACCCTCTCCACCCATCTATCCACACAAATATATCCACCCATCTATACATCACCTATCCACCCATCTATCCACACAAATATATCCACCCGCATATACCTACATCCATTCATCACCCTATCCACCCATCTATCCACACAAATATATCCATACATCCATACATCACCCTATCCACCCATCTACCCACACAAATATCTCCACCCACATATCCATACATACTCATTCATCACCCATCCATTCACCTATCTATCCATTCATCAACCAATCCACCCATCTATCCACACAAATATATCTACCCACATATACATACATCCATTCATCAACCTATCCACCATCTATCCACCCAAATATATGCATCCACTTCATCCACATCGTCCATCTTCCATAATGTGAAGGACAGAGGGAAAAAAAAAACAATAAAAATTTTAATGATCTTCCAGAGTGAAAAAGGATGGGGTGCGGGTGGGGGTGGGGGTGTGAATGGGGTGTGTTAGGGGTGGGGAGAAGGGAGGGGGTATAGAGTAGATTGGGAGGGGTGGGGGTGGGGTGTGTTGGGGGTGGGTGTGATGGGAGGTGGGATAGAGTATAGATTGTTAGGGGTGGGGTGGGGGTCTGGATGGGGGTAAATGAGGGAGGTGGGGTGGGGGTAGGGATGGAATGGGAGGGGGATAGAGTAGATTGGGAGGGTAGGGTGGGTTGGGTGGGGGAGTGGGGAGTAGGGGTGGAATGGGGGAGGTGGGTAGGGCATAGGGTGGGTGTGTAGGTGAGTGGAGGTAGGATGGGGTGGGTGGGTGAGTGGGGGTTGTAGTGGG
Organism: Petrolisthes cinctipes; assembly: GCA_033782935.1. Lineage (NCBI taxonomy): Eukaryota > Metazoa > Arthropoda > Malacostraca > Decapoda > Porcellanidae > Petrolisthes > Petrolisthes cinctipes. The sequence goes on along the minus strand of JAWQEG010002958.1, from coordinate 111,655 downwards.
TGGGGGGAATTAGGAAGGTGTAGGGGTTAGTTAGAGTGTGCTATAGTTAGGATGGAGTTATGGTGATGGGGTGGGGGGGGGAGGATAATGGGGTGGGGGGGGAGTATAATGGGGTGAGGTGGAGTGATGGCTAGGATGAAGTAGGATGTGATAGGGGAAGTATTAGTATACATAGGAAAGAGGATAGGATGAAATGGGGTGAGGTGGAGTGGGCAGGATGTATGGAATGGGTAGGACAGAGTAGGATGGAATGGAGTGGGTGGGTAATATAGAGTAGGATGGAATAGGATGGGTAGGGAGGACAGAGTAGGATGGAATGAGTGTGTGGGTAGGACAGAGTAGGATGGAATGGAGTGGGTGGGTAATATAGAGTAGGATGAATGGAGTGGGTGGGTAATATAGAGTAGGATGGAATAGGATGGGTAGGGAGGACAGAGTAGGATGGAATGGAGTGGGTGGGTAATATAGAGTAGGATGGAATGGAGTGTGTGGGTAGGACAGAGTAGGATAGAATAGGATGGGTAGGGAGGACAGAGTAGGATGGAATGGAGTGTGTGGGTAGGACAGATAGGATGGGTAGGAAGGATAGGATGGGATGGAGTGGGGTATAGACAGGTGGGACAGAGAAGGATAGAATAAGATGGGTAGGGAGGACAGGATGGGATGGAATGGGTATAGACAGGTGGACAGAGAAGGATAAAATAGGATGGGTAGGGAGGACAGGATGGGATGGAGTTGGGTATAGATAGGTGGGACAGACAGGACACATGGGAGCTGAGTGAGTGAGTGAGTGGTGGGTGAGTGGGTGAGGTGGAGAGTGGGGAGCTATGGGTCAGGTCAGGGATATACCATTATACTGTTACACCAAAATGCAATATTTAATGACTACATGGAGTTGTTTTTTGCACTCTCATCACTCCCCTGTTTTTCTATTAGATTTTTGTTTTATTTTCACACAGGCTCACTACCATACTCATTCTCTTTACTGTCATCACTGTAGCCAACATATTTAGTTTTCTTAATATAGGATAACCATTGCATATTATTATTATTATTATTATTATTATTATTATTATTATTATACCTGCTGAGAGAGGTATTACTGTAATCAGATAAGTCAATTAATACGAGGACACATAGTATTTATACAATCGCGAGCAAAATTTCGACAACAATAACATTAGTAAAAGGACTAGATGGTAAATTCGTTCATCCACAGGTGTAGTTAAAAAATCATGTGTTACTGAATCTCTGCTGAAAATCCAATTAGTACCTTCCTTTCACTTGATTTTCCATATCTAAGGAAGAAAATATATATACAAATACAGAAGGAAGTAATAAATGAGGAATTGAAGGGAAAGAGAACGGCAGAGGAAGAATAAAGGAAGGAAGGAAGCAGTAACAAAAGAAGGTGTAGTGAATGGAGAGAGAGAGAGAGAGAGAGAGAGAGAGAGAGAGAGAGAGAGAGAGAGGGGGAGAGTAAAGGTAGTAGTGAAATAGGCCTATATAGATGTGGATGGGTATAACACTATCATAAGGGAGTTGGCCACACTACGCAATATCATCTCAAGTGGTATTCTCCCCCCTACTCTCTCTCTCTCTCTCTCTCTCTCTCTCTCTCATTCTGCATTTCCCATCTCTCTCTTTCTCATTCTGCATTTCCCATCTTTCTCTCTCTCTCTCATTCTGCATTTCCCATCTCTCTCTCTCTCTCATCCTTCAGTTCTCATCTCTCTCACTCTCTCTCTCATTCTGCATTTCTCATCTTTCTCTCTCTCTCTCATTCTGCATTTTCCATCTCTCTCTTTCTCTTATTCTTCATTTCCCATCTTTCTCTCTCTCATCCTTCAGTTCTCATCTCTCTCACTCTCTCTCTCTTCATTTCCCATCTTTCTCTCTCTCTCTCATTCTGCATTTCCCATCTTTCTCTCTCTCTCATTCTGCATTTCCCATCTCTCTCTCTCTCTCATAATTCCCCCCCCCTCTCTCTCTCTCATTCTTCATTTCCCATCTTTCTCTCATTCTTCAGTTCTCATCTCTCACCCTCTCTCAGTCATAATTCCCCCCCCCCCGCTCTCTCTCTCATCATTCCCCTCTCTCTCTCTCTCTCTCTCACCTGAATACACTAAACACATCCACTAATACAGATCCTCTACTCTACTCGTATACAAAATCTATATCCTAGACACAGTATAGGCTCGAGAGTTTAGATATATACCTAAATATATATGAGAAGCGAGACTTTGTAATTTGTACTCTCTTAAAAAAAAAAAAAAAAAAAAAAAAAACTATCTCATGAAAAGTTAAGTGGGTAATTCGCTTTTGTTACATTGGAGTGCCTTAATTCCTCCAAAGTATATATGCCAGGAAACAGAACCAGAAGAGCAAAAATATTGGTGTTCTTTCTGTTGCTTGGAATAGTTTGGAGGATTCAGTTGCTCCAGATTTACCAACACAAAATTTCCCCCTTAAAGTTAATCTGTTACATAATTATATATATCTTACTGCAGTCGCCAGGTATATATGTACATTTTTCTACTTGATAAATTATTTGTTGATACCCTAAACGTTTTTGATCATGCATATTGTTAGTATATTCAGAAAGAGTTCAATGTTGCACCGCTCACAGAAGCCCCTATTTTTTGGTCCTAAACAGCCACAGAATATTTTTTTTTTAGCCATCAAGACAGAGACGTCCAATCAGAGCTTAACAAAAGGAAAACAAATATGAGTTTTTAATGATATAACCGATTGATTCTTTTTTATTCTGCATATAGACTCCCCTGCGAATATATTTACAAATTTAATAATAATAATAATAATAATAATAATAATAATAATAAACGGTTTGTGTTGATGTGTATGTTTCTTATATATTATTATTTACATATGCACTAAATATTTATATATACTTTACTTAGTCGACAATACTGATCTGAAAACTGGTGAGTTTTTGTTCTCTTTACAAGGGTTAATGAATTTAATAACGATAAAAATGTGACTGAAATAAATATAACATAAAACACCAAGAACAATGGAAGAGTGGAGAGAAGAGGGAGGGAGAGGGAGAGAGAGAGAGAGGAGGAAAGGAATGGAGAGGGTGAGCAGGAAAAGAAGTGTGCAGGAGGGAAAAAGTGAACGAGAGGGACGGGAAAAAAATATGGAAGGAGAGAGAATGATTAATTTTCAAGGGGCGAGGAATTAGCGAACACCAGAGAAAAAGTAGCCAAAGAGAGAGAGAGAGAGAGAGAGAGAGAGAGAGAGAGAGGAGAGAGAGAGAGAGAGAGACTGAAGACACATAGGAGAGACAAAACAAAGAGGGGACAGAGGGATGAGAGGGACAAACGTCAAATGTGAAGGTAATGATATCTCACTCCCTTATAATATTACTCCCTCTCTCTCTCTTTCTCTCCCTCCCTCCCTCCCTCCCTCTCTCTTTCTCTCCCTCCCTCCCTCCCTCCCTCTTTCCCTCCCTCCCTCCTTATACTCACTGAGGGATGAACAAAGAGCTGTCAGTCTCCCTGTAACAGATAGCCTTCATGGGTGAGGGAGGGAAGGAGAGATGGAAGGGTATATACAGTACATATGGTCGACTTAAGTGTAATGGAGAGTATATAAAGGAGAATGTATGGGGCAGAGGGGGGAGACAGTGAGAGAATGTATGGGAGTGAAAGGAGTGCATGGAGGAATATATGGGAGAGAATAGTAAGTAATAAGTATAGCTAAGTACCGTAGTAATTAATGTTGGTGAGTCTTTTTCTTAATTGGTATAGAGTGTGTGTGTCTGTGTGTCAGTGGCTCTCCAATTCAGTAGAAAATAATGTTGATGAGTCTGTTTCTTGGTACAGTGTGTGTGTGTGTGTGTGTGTGTGTGTGTGTGTGTGTGTGTGTGTGTCCCTCCAACTCAGTAGAAAATAATGTTTATGAGTCTGTTTCTTGGTACAGTGAGTGTGTGTGTGTGTGTGTGTGTGCAATTCAGTACTGTTATTGTTGTTGTTGAGTCTGTTTCTTGGTATAGTGTGTGTGTGTGTGTGTGTGTGTGTGTGTGTGTGTGTGTGTGTGTGTGTGCAGTACTGTTGTTGTTGTTGTTGAGGCAGGCTGTGTTGATGGTTGACGGGGACAGTGGGTGTTGAAAAATGAATTAGTGTTGGTAGTACAACCTTCAGAGAGTCTCGGCGTCACACCTATAATATACCTGGGTCGGCTTACCTCCCTCCATCATGTTTTCATTAGCACAGGTAACAGGCCAGTGTGTGTGGTCACCTCCTGCCACTTGTATAGACTGGGGACAGGTAGAGGTGTGTGTGTGTGTGTGTGTCCTTGCTTATGAGAGAATACGTGTGTGTGTGCAAAGAGTACTATCTTGTTATAATGGAGAGAGAGAGAGAGAGAGAGAGAGAGAGAGAGAGAGAGAGAGAGAGAGAGAGAGAGAATGTAGACTGACGGAATGGAAAATGATAAGAGAGAGAGAGAGAGAGAGAGAGAGAGAGAGAGAGAGAGAGAGAGAGAGAGAATGTAGACTGACGGAATGGAAAATGATAAGAGAGAGAGAGAGAGAGAGAGAGAGAGAGAGAGAGAGAGAGAGAGAGAGAGAGAGAGAATGTAGACTGACGGAATGGAAAATGATAAATGAGAGAGAGAGAGAGAGAGATTCGGCCACCTCCTCATTCTATAGAGAGAGCCGTACATCATCATATTATCATTACACTCACAATAATGCCCTGACTCGCTATTTAAAATCAACCTGAACCGGGACCAACACTAATATTTAATCATCACTTCCTCATGGCAGATTTTACGAAAAGTCCAATACCATTTGACATATAGTTAGTAATAATTAACCTCCGAATGCTAAGTAAACTAAACAAATTCCATTCAGGACTTTTTTTGCTTATGTCGTATGGATGGAAAAAACACCCACAAAATTTCATGACATTCCGTAGATTACTTATTGAGATTACACGATCCAAGTCACAGAGACATACATACATAATTATAAACAAACCCAAACGAAAAAACAATCTTAGAAGAGGTCGAAGGTGTAAGGATAGTCAACACCAAAAGTCATACAGTTAACCATAGGAATTATATAGAAACTCAGAAAGAGTATATATATGGTACTCCTAGAATCTAGATCTTCTCAATTCAACTGTGGTCTCCAACACTCAGTTAACCAACCTTCTCTCTCTTGTTATAGTCTTGCTGTGTGTCTATCAGTGGCCATACAACAACATATTCAATCTTACATGACAAATATCAGAGTGAGAAGAGTGGATGTCCTAATATGATGTCAATATTGCACGGCTTTAAAACACTTGGCCACGTTTGATTACCCCACAAACGCCTCCCTGTCCCGCCGTGCTCTGTGATTGGTTGGCTAGCAGCTCTGGCCGCCTGTGATTGGTCGCGTCAATGTTTCATTAAGGCCACCACGCGCCAATTAGTTGCTTGACGGCCAGCGCTCTTTGATTCAGCGGCTGGAAATTCCGAAGTGTAAATAGATATTGGAAAATGTTCGAGTTTTGACGTTCTGGTTGTGGCAGGTGAAGTTTTAGCCTGGCGTTGGTAGACTTATTAGGGAAAGGTGAGCGCGCGTGCCGGCACAGAGAGAGAGAGAGAGAGAGAGAGAGAGAGAGAGAGAGAGAGAGAGAGATGGGGCTAGAATTTGAGAGTGAGAGAATGGTACAGTACTAGGATTTGAGAGAGAGAGAGAGAGAGAGAGAGAGAGAGAGAGAGGATGGGGTTAGGATTTATCTTTAAGGTGATTAATTATATTTTAGAGGTTTGGATGCACTTGCTGGGTGTTGGGTACATGTGAAGGTGTTGATTTATTCTATTATACTAATATTATCTGGAGTGGGTAATACACTTTGGTACATTGGAGTGTCTTGATTCCTCCAAAGTATGCCAGGAAACAGGACCAGATGAACAAAAATTATGGTATCCTGTTCCCTGGAAAAGTTTGGAGGAATTATTTACTTCAGATTTCAGATTTACCCAAAATGTACATTAACCCTTTAAATGATCAAATATACGTATACAAACAGAGATGAGGAGCCGCAGAACACTGGCACTCCAAACTAATAATGCATGAATGAAGCTGGTTGAATTTTTGAGATCATAATTAAAGAGCAAAATTGATAAACTCCCTCTGGATCCACACACACACACACACACACACACACACATTAGTATCCAATTATTCTCAGTCTTTCATATTGTAATTTTTGTTATTTACAGCTAGAGTGCCTCATAATTTTAGTCAGGCTTGGAGTAACGAGTAAGCTATGTGACAACAAACACGTGTGTAATACCCCTTGTAGTACCTATAATTATTGCTACTTTTTCAACCTATTTATGTATACTGTATAATAAAATTTCAAAGGATCTAAAACTGTGAAGAAAAATAAAATAGAAATAATTATATCATTAACTTGGATATTCCTTGATATAATACAATACACAGTACCGGTATACTATTTCACTCAGAGAGAACCAACTAATTATGTAGGGTTACGAATTTCCTACATCACTGTTTTTTGACCCTCTGTATAAAATCAGTTCATGCCACAGTATCCCTGCTACTGACGACAAACTAAACAACTAACAGTGGACTCTACTTTCACCCTAACTGCAAAAAATTGTATGGTGATTATGACATTCATAAACCGGAAAAACAAAAATGATATAGCAGACAAAAACAGTGAAGTATACTGACTCCCCTTTAACCCACACTGTAGCCAGGAGCGGAAAAAATATATCTACTATATATATAACAAAAACCATATCCCCTGCACACAAACAACATAATATGCCCCTAACTTTACGTATACACAAAGTCCATTATAATACACACCCCCTAGTAAAAAAAAAAAATATATATATATATATATATATATAATAAACACCAAAACCCCTGCACACGAATAAAATATATGACCCTAACTTCACGTATACACAGAGTCCATTATAACACACACACACACACACACACACACACACACACACCCGTAAAACAACATCAGCGTCCAACCCTAAATAATACAAAATAGATGAAGCTCCCGCACGCCTGCATAATTCACCCCTGCTGCTGCTGCTGCTGCTGCACTTTATACTCAATACATTCATCATTCACCGGTAACTACAGTAGAGCAGTACATTTTTCACTCCGACACATTTTTATTTATCTCCATTCAACTCCCTCATCAACAGTCAACACGAGGCCAATGTACAGTTTAAATCAAAGCCTGCATGCACGGTTATTACCAGGGATGTCAGTGTGTGTGTGTGTGTTAATAAGGTTCAGTATGTTTATGATCAATGTGTGTGTACTCGTGTGTGTGTGTGTGTTTGTGTGTTAATAAGGTTTAGTATGTTTAGAATTAATGTGTGTGTAGTAATAAGGTTCAGTACATATGTTTAGGATTAATATGTGTGTGTATGTGTGTGTGTTGACTCTTCGAAAACCGGATTTTCTATTAAGTTAACAATACTCCAGATGTCTTTAGTTAACATTTGTACAATACGTTAGTTGTGTTTTCTTATCACCAGAATATATCGTCAGGTGGTGATCAGAAAATTTTAAATGTCATCTGCAGTTATAAAATTATACTTGATGGTTAAATGGTCTTTGTAAATTTAATAAGCTATAGTTACTAAGCTTTGAGTCTAATGTAAATTACTGTATCTACTGTATAGCCTTGCAGTCAGCTTTACTCTACTGTATACACTGTACAGTACTATACATTCAGAAGCCATATACACAGCAGCTTCTACCAAAAGATTTCCCAGGTATTAAAATAAATCATAAGCATCTCTTCTGAACACTCCCTGACTGTCATGGGTTTTTAATGTTATGGTTCGACACATATTTACAGAGATATTCGAGAGTAAAAAGCTGCACCTACACCTATTGTACAGTACAGCTCTCCAGGTTCGTTGTTCCTTCACGGTGGACCAGGGTTAACTAAAACTTATAGCTCGTGACAGTAGCCTATACATACATCTCTTCCGTTCATTCAAGTTATCAATTACTGGGAAATTATGTATTCACTGAGCCACTACTATATAATTATGCAGTATTATTAATTGGTGTACCGATAGATTTCCTCTTCTTGTTTGCTTCACACACCTAATCATGTTTTTGAGGATCTACTGTCCCTGAAAAAAATTTGTGAGTACGTGTAAGATCACATCAGAGCAAATAAATTACAAGGACAAATGCCTCACCCTGAACATCATACTTATACAGAGGCTATAACTATGAAGACTATGGTCAAAGCCACCCATTTTCACCTTATGGGGAGATTCTTGTGTTGGTGAATTGGAAGGTATGTAATTCCTCCAAACTATGCCACGAAACAGATCCCCTATTACTACCATTGAGGGAATCTGTTTTCTGGCCTATATTGTTGGGAGAAATTTGTAGCCTTTTAATCTACCAACAAAAGAATCTCCCCTTAAGCATTACCAAAAAAAAAGTTGAAGTATATCCATTTATGTCATGACCTTGATACTTGACCTGGATCCATATATACTTAACTCTATCATGTTATATCATAAACCCAAATCATTCTGTTATAAGGTTAGATCAAAATATTTCCCTAAGTTTCTGAGTAACGTTGGTAACAAACAGAGAAGCTGGGGCGAAAGTATAACCTTGTAACAACTGTAAATTAAATGTATTGATTACAAACTGGATAAGAGTACAGTATATAAGGCAAAAATTGAGTGATATAAAGGGTTAGTTAAGGACGAGAGCTCTATCCAGCAACTATCACGCTCCTTACGATATCGGTAATCAACATTCATTACAGTATTTTTTACGGGATACTGTGCATGTGAAAATTTATGGTTTTCAAAACTTTTGCAATAATTCTGACCATACACACACACGCACAAACACACAAAAAAAATAATAATAATGATAATAATTATAAACTGAATCAAATAAATATAAGATGAAAATTACGTCCAAAATATCAGTTTAAAAAAATGGTGGTTCTCAACTGAAGCGAGGACGAAACACAGGAGGCAAATAACGCGGCCTACATAATTTATCTGCCATTATCTCCCCGGGCAGGTGCAAGTCTGAGCGGCGGCGGAGGGAGGGAAGGAAGGAAGGAAGGGAGGGTGATGGTGGTGGTGGTGGTGGTGGCGGCAGTGCGGCCATATGGATCAAATAACACCGCGGACCAGAAACGTGTATCACTCCGCTAGTGTTTCCTCGCTCCTGATGGCACGTGCGCTTAGGGGGAAGAAGGGCGTGTTGAGTGAGGGTCGGGTGGCATCGCTGTACGCCCTTGTGACACCCAGGCACCGCGGGGGATCACGATTATAGACCATTTCGGGACATAAAGGGCATCCCAGATTGGTTTTCTATCCATAGTGGGACGATCTGGGTGTTTGTTGGAGAGAGAGAGAGAGAGAGAGAGAGAGAGAGAGAGAGAGAGAGAGAGAGAGAGAGAGAGAGAGAGAGAGAGAGAGAGAGAGAGAGAGAGAGAGAGAGAGAGAATGGAGTATAAATAATGTTTGAATGGTTTACCGGTAAGCTAATATATCTTTTCTATTAAAATATCTGTCTTTCATATAATCGTTGGCAGATCTAAGTCAATATATTACACCAGAGGCACAATGACGGCAAATGACTCTGAGGTTACTATAGAAGGCAATACAGTACCCCAAACCCCACCTGACTTACCTGTAGAGAACACAGAACACACAACTCGTCACAGAGTATAGTGTGTAGCGAAGGGCCTTTCATTACAGCAAACCCGGAATTCCTAACAGATATATATAAAATTCCAATCAGTAAAGGTTTGGTCAAATATCGTACATGAGTTCTGCGAGTACCACGTCACGTACTTACATTATACTTGTGTGTATGCAGAGAGAGAGAGAGAGAGAGAGAGAGAGAGAGAATAGCACCATAATAGAGATTTAAACTGCCATATTAATTATTACAAGATGGAGACAACAAGACAGACAGACAGACAGAGGCGGTGGAAGGACTCTAAGGACGGGAAGTTGTGCGACTGCTTCATACCCTGAGTGAGTGAGAGGAGTGCAACACACGTCGACCAACAATTCTGGGAAGCGAGGGTCGGCTTTTGACACAATTTCATCCCATTTACAAGGATTTGGGCGGCTCGGGGGCCCGGCACTTGACCCACCCCGTTTTACGAGCATTTTATTTCGCGTTCATCGAATTACCCAGTTTGGATGTGTCGAAGTCTGAAAAAGTTGACGGCAAATTGAAAGTCGCCGAGATTCGATATCGCCAAAGTTCCGGTCCAAAACGAGACCTTCCATCGTGCAGAAAAAATATTGAAGTAAAGTTTCCCGCCATCTCCTATACTCTCCCTCCAAAATTTTCCCGCTCTCGGAGTTTACGCGCGAGTTTATCCCAGGCAGGAAGGAAAGATCCCCACACCCCATCTCCTGAACCATTTAGAAGTTGGCAATCCGTTTACACGCGGCCATCGATCAAGGAGGCTGGCTGGCTGGCTGGCTGTTTTGGAGGAGTCAGATGACGAGATTTGTACGGATTTGTTGAACGGTGTGCGTCAATATCGATGTTATGAGGTGTTTTGTGACGTTATTAGGTGTCCTGTGATGTTATGAGGTGTCCTGTGACGTTGTATGTATTATTATCTTTCCCCGTGAACGGCTGCAGCTTAATGGGTTACGCGAGCCTTCACTGTTAAAGAGAGATTCTCTTAGTGGTGGTAAATTGAGTGGCTACTGATTCCTCCAAACTATGCCACGAAACAGATCCCCTATTAGTACCATTGAGGGCGTCTGTTTCCTGGCATAGTTTGGAGAAATCAGAGACCTTCCAATTCACCAACAGGAGACTCTCCCCTTAAGAGGTTAAATGTAGGGCTACTGATTTCTATAAATTATACTAAACAAAACAGATCCCTGACTTGTATAGTGAGGGATCAGTACAGTACGTTTTCAATATAGGATAGTTTGGATGAATTTTAGCTCTCCAACTCGCTCACAACAGAAGGACACCTTATTATGGTATACGATGGAATTCAATTAGTGTGTTTACTTTATAGGTAGAGGTTATGTTACTGATATATTAATTATATTCTTGACACTGACATTTTCCAACGTAAATGAAGGTTAATGTGAATTATATACATTCAAACATACATTAACCGGAATCCTCAACAGTACAATAGATCACAACACTAAATCAGCTTAATCAGTAAGACAAATACGTAACACAATCTGATACTCCCCTGGTGAATGAACAAAAAAACTAAACAGCATAATCCTAAAGAGGTAAATATGATAAATCTCTCTAATACCGTATATATATTATCTTACAAACTAGATGTACTGTACCTAATTATATGTTCTCCCTTTACGACAACAAAGAATATAAACAAACACCCAGCTAGCATAACACGAGTCTGTATGGGTCCCGTTATAAAACAGCCATTATCATCCTTAGGGAGAGATAATGTAAGACCTAAATATAGAGAAACGGAACACTACACCCACTTAGAGACCCCGAACAACAACAACAACAACAACAACAATCTCAGAGACACACACACACACGGATTGTTGGGGAGGGGAGGAGAGGGAGGGAAGACATGAATACAACGGGTAATGATAGCTGTGTGATATAGTGGAAATGACTTGCGTGTTAATTATACCGAGGGGAGAAGAGTGATATTCCGAAGGGGAGGAGGATGCCCGAGGAAGGGGAGCTATAGGGAGAGCGGAGGGAAAGGGAAGCTAGGGAAAGGACAGGAAGGGAGGAAGGAGAGAGGAAGGAGGGATCAACAGAAGGGAAGGAAGGGAGGGAGGAAGGAGGAATGAACAGAAGGGAAGGAAGGGAGAAAGGAGGGAGGAGGAATGAACAGAAGAGAAGGAAGGGAGGAAGGAGGGAGGGAGGAACAGAAGAGAAGGAAGGAGGGAGGGAGGAAGGATGAATTAACAGAAGAGAAGGAAGGGAGAAACGAGGGAGGAGAAATGAACAAAAGGGAAGGAAGGGAGAAAGAAGGAAGGAGGAATGAACAGAAGCGAAGGAAGGGAAAGAGGAGGGAGAGGAGCAAGGATTCAGTCTTAGATGGTATTGAGATCGAGGGAAGGGAGGGAGAAATGTTACGAAAAGAAAACAAGGGAAGGAAATACAATAACACAAAAAGAGAGAAAATGTATGTGATGATATAAGGAGAAAGAGTGCATGTATTTATATGGGAGAATGAGATGTCCAAAATAGTCAGAGTGATGAGAGTGGTTTCAACGGTGTACACAAATAAATTAGGACACAGTGAAGAGCCTTTATCAATAAGTAAATATTTCGCTAGGACGATAATCTCTTCTTTTATATGTATCCTAAGCTATTCATGCAGTATCCATAACAACAATAACACTGCAATACGATAAAGGCAATCAGCATAAACTAATTACTATAACAAACAAATGTACGGTACTCATAATTCATTTCTACATTTATATATGATTTATGTCACCACCACCAGGGGTTAGTATATATAGCATTAGTAATTTTAGAGCAACTGATTCCTCCAAAGTATTCCAAGCAACAGTCCACCCACCATTATATTTATTAAGGTGGTAATTCTTTTTTGTTACATTGGAGTGCCATGATTCCTCCAATTAAGTATGCTAGGAAACAGGACCAGAAGAGCAAAAATAATAGTATTCTGTTGATTGGAATAGTTTGGAGGATTCGGTTACTTCAGATTTACCAACACAAAACGTCCCCCTTAATCTGGTCCCGTTTCCAGGCATACTTATTTGTGGAGGAATCAAGGCCCTGTAATGTACCCAAAAGTATACTTACTAACCCTTTAATATCCATGGAAGCATAACAACACACCGTCATGCCAACCAACCAACCAACCTGACGTAATAATGACAAAAGAATAACACAACCATGAATAGAATATCACCGCGACCCAACACTCTGGAGACTCTAGTAATAAAAACACAAAATTGGGTTGGGGAATTATGTGGAAAGGTGCACGACGGGCCGGCCATTGTCGCTATAGTGTTGTTGGCTTGTTCACTACACACACGAATGGGAAATCATAATTATACAGAAAACTGTTTTGCACTTCATGTCGTAACCAAACTTACACACACACACACACACACACAATCTACGGTTCTAAAACGATTGATTTCATTTTCTCCTCACTTACAGAGTTATACGGTAAAGGTATACATATTTTTAACATATTATCTCATTTACAGTTTTATATGGTAACAATATGTGTATTTTATTATTTTTTCTCCTTGACATTCAGCCTCTTCAACACAAATGGACGAACGATTCACTCATCCTTTGAACCATATAATATATTTAGTGTTATATACGGAAACTTTATGAAAAGTAGCAGAAATCTAATTAGACAATCCAACCCTTTACCTTTCTACTATTAATATTCCCTCTATAAACTACTTTTGACATTTTGATCGTAGATCACATTAGCTGTTTGAGTATCTACTTTCTGGACACAGAGAGCATTTACTATTTAGCTATCTACTTTGTGTATCTACCAGCTACACGTGACACTTTATCATTTACAAAAAATATCCCGAGGAAGATTCTTTTTTTTTTTTTTTTTTTGCGAAGTACAGTACAAGAACAGCATCAATTTAATCAAAACTTACACAATCAACATCAGAGATTGCTGTCGCGTTCTCCAGTCTTATATTCATTAAATGCAAGTATGGCCGTAACATAAATCCTTTCAAAACGTTAACTACAGGCCAAGATTCAAAATTAACTCACATTACGTGGCTGTTGTGGCATGGAGGGAGAAGCCTGGGGAAGCAATAACGGCGGGGTAATTTATTTCGCGTCGACAGCCGGGGATTTACTCGTGAAAATAATTGACCTACTAAATCCCCAGAGGTTTTCGTCCCCTCATTGGCTTTAGGGGAGAGAATTCTGATGTTTGTTCCGTTGTGGTTGGTTACGTTTTGTCCTCCTTCGTATAGTAAGCAAATTATGCACTTATTCTAGAAAGCTTCAACCGACGCTGTATATAGATGATAATAAACAAACGTACATTGAAATAAAATAAGTGAAATATGCTACGTTCTCTACAGTCTACAGCGTGTTTTCTCAGACTTTTACGTCCAAGTTGACAAGCTTCGACCGGATGAAAATGAGACTGTGATTCACATCGTCTCCCTGCTGGGACGGCACAGCAGGGAAGCCGCAAATAACAACACTGATTACTCCTGTTCTCTCTGCTTATTGACTAATTTTGTCTCCCTGCTGCATGTTATGTATCTCAGTGCCACCACAAGGGGTCCATTGATAAGCTGGCAAGTATAGTCTGCGACAGAAGGCTATAGTGTCGGGATTGAAATATGCAGATAATATTATACTGTATATGAAATAATACCTGAGGAGTAAAGTTATTGCCTTCATAGGCTACACAATAAAGAAAAAGAAAATAAAAAAAGAGGAAAAAATTCAATTCACTGCAAGGTCCAATACAATAAAAGGAGGCTACCAACGAAAAAATCCTCACTAAACTGGCTTAGGCTAGGATGGGTTGGGAAGGGATGCATGGCTTCAGCTCTCTCTCTCTCTCTCTGACCTACGACCTTCATTGCAGGTGTGGTTCCAAAATCGTCGTGCCAAGTGGAAGAAACGCAAGAAGAGTTCAGTGTTCAGGTCGTCTGGGTCACTACTGTCCTCGCCTTCCCTACCAGCCTTCCCTCCCATGGGCAGCGACTCCTTCTGTGGTTCTATGTTTCCCTCCACCGACACCCGCTGGACTATGGGTGGCATGGGGCCAATCAACACAGGTAATATAGCGGCCAAAAGTTCTTCCCAATTTTAACAAGTACTGTACCGTAATTGGGGACTACAGTTGTTGGAGAATATCACAACTGACTCATAGAACTAAGCTTTTTGACAATAAAAATGTACAGTACTATTGCTACTAATGAAACGTGTTGTTCTGACAGGTGTAGTGATCTAATGAGAAGTTGTTTTGTCTGACAGGTGTAGTTATCTAATGAGAAGTTGTTTTGTTCTGACAGATGTAGTGAACTAATGAAACAGGTGTAGTGAACTAATGAGACGTGTGTTGTCCTAACAGGTGTAGTGAACTAATGAGAAGTGTATTGTCTTGACAGGTGTTGGGACGGGGACACTTGGTCTGACCTCGCCCCTCCAGAGACAAGGTTTGGGTCAACTGGGCCAAGGTGGAATGAGCATCTCCCAAACCTTCACCCAGTCCCTCGGTCAGGGTTTCGGGCAGGGCTTCGGATTGGGTCAAGGGCAGGGTCTAGGATTAGGGCAAGGTTTAGGTCAGAGTCAGGGGTTTGGGCTGGGTCAGGGTCAGGGTCTTGGTGGGTCTAATTCTCCGCTGTCGTCTGGTCTGGGCAACATGGGGAGCAGCACCCCGACTTCCATGTACCAGCCCCACTACCAGGCCTTCAGCTCCCTCAACACTGCCCTCGGGGACTATACAGGTGGGTCTCCTCTCTCACCTGTCTCACCTCCTCCTTCTCAGCCCCCTGTCTCTTAGCCCTCTCACCAACAATTAAGCTCTGTATCACCTACTGTCTTTTAGTTCTCTCACAACCTGTCAATTGCACCATGTATACTGTCTCTTTGCCCTTTTAACACCTATAGCTTTCTCACCACTAACTGCATCTTAGCTCACACTCTCACCGCCAATCTGTCTCATTACCGTTTCTCTCTCCCTCTCTCACCATTGATTACTATTTCTAAGTCCTCTCACCAGTCTTGCCTCTCTGATATGTATACTGTCTGTCTCCTTTACTCCGTTCTCTGACCTTTAACATCCTTCGTCGTTCATCTCACGTCCATATCTTCCCCTTTTACATATGCACCTCTTCTGTTCCTCCTCTCCCATTCTCCCTGCCTGACTTCTTCCTCACACCATTTCCTTTCTCTCTCGTATACCCATCTGTCTGTCTGTCTGTCTCGTATATACCCATCTGTCCATATCACATCCCTCTCTGCACATGACCTTTTCACATTCCTATTTTTCCTTCTCTCACTCCTATATCTCCACACACCCCTCTCCATCCCTCTCACATCTCACAGTGCCCCACACCCCCCAAGCCTCCTCCCCCTCTCCCATTCACCCGTATGACATAAGAAATTGATGAACGTTCGACTTGAAAGAATATAATAGTGTTGATATAATAATTACCCATTGAGATTATATTATATGCAATTACTGTCTGTTACATTTATGTGATCTACCCCCTCCCTTCTCCACCCCCTCCCCCCTTCCCCCACCCGGCCTCCCTCTTCTCCTTCCCGTCCTCCTCCTCCTTGCTATTCTTTCCATTTTTCTTTTGTATCTCTTTCACCTGTTTTAATAATCCTCCATTCCTACCGTGTCCTCCGTCCTCTCCTTATTCCCTTCTTTATCTCTTATTTCTCTTCATGCTCTCTCTCTCTCTCTTTCTCTCTCTCTCTCTCTCCATTTTTCGGCCACAATCCCACATTTTTCCCGTCCTAAATCCCTTTCCTCTTTCCACATAACTCACAATCTCACCCTCGTTCCCTCTCCCTCCCTCCTTTCCCTCTCCCCTACCAATCCTGTGTCCCCTGATCTCTCATCCTCTGCCATTCCTCAACCATCCTTATAACCCACTCTCTCTCTCTCTCTCTCTCTCTCTCATTTTACTCTATATACAAATTCATTCCTTCTCCTACCCATCTCTCCCCATCCTGTCATCACCCCTATAAACATCATTCCCCTCCTGCCCCCTCCACCTAACCCCCCCCCTCCCCCCCCGGGTGAACACAACAGGTCCCTAAAATGAACATAAACAAAAGACTAGCGGGTGGGGTGTGGTGTGGCGCCCCCCTCCCTCCTCCTCCTCCCCCCACAGGCTCCCCCCCACCACTCCACCACTCCCCGGGGCTCCCCAACGGCCTCGCCTCCCCCGCTACGCCCCCCAACAGTGGTTCCTCCTCACCCACCACCACCGCCCACCTCCACCACCACCACCACCAACAACAACAACAGCAACAACAACTCCACCACCACCAGCAGCAGTACCTCCACCACCAGCTACAGTCACCACCACCACCACAACAACAACAACAACTCCTGGAAAGTCATCACTACCATCATCACCATCAACAACACCAACAACAGCATCAACACCAAGGGAACTGTAGTATTAGCATGGGTGGTGGTGGTGGCATGGGGGAAGAGGATGTGTGGCGTGGGTCCAGTATTGCACAACTCCGACGAAGGGCCATTGAACACTCCGCCTCCATGGGTGTATTTCGGTAGATACCGTACACACACACACACACCCACACAATTAAACATTATCACTCACTTCCACGACCAAATAAAAACCCTAGACACTTTTACTTTCATTCATACTCCCACACACGCCTCACATCCTTCCTCTAATCTACACACAGACACACACACACACACATGCTCACCAATAAAATATACAGTCAGGCAAACAACTACATATATCCCATGCATACAGTCACAGTGGCCTCTCCTGTCTGATGCTTGCTGAACTTTTGGGTATACATGTGTGGTGGATAGACAAAGTTCCATAACGAGTCCATGAAGTTTGGGGTACATAGTGAAGTAGAGGAGGCCACATGAATCTCAGAATATACCACCAGTCAAGGCAGGCAGGAGGCTTGACTTTGGACAGTGACTCTACCTAACGTGTAACTACCTATATTTACAGTACATATACATTCACCCATCTGTACATAAATACACCCACATCTAAAAGCATACGAACACCAATCTTATGCAGCTGGACACACACACACACACACACACACACCCCAAAAGCTACAACACTGCCTCACACTCAAGCATCCACATTGGTAACATTACACATGAACCCTATCCATTCATTTCACTTCTTGAGCAAACACAACTACAACAACACACTACTACTTCAAACTGAGATACACCCACACCTACTCACAATACTACTACGGTAACTCTCCCCTTGCTGAACCACTGAACCAGACACAAATAGGCATAAGCAGACAATGGTTAAAATATAGTTATACCATTAGGCTATAAGAAATCCATAAATGCATCTACTGAACTTGACCCGTCGACTGCTATAGCCTAATACACAATATGCCTACCCTAAACAAAACCGACCATTCATAGGGTTGGTAAGGAAGTGACGTGGGAGTCGCAAAACTTTCTCATCCTTGATAGATTTCATTATCAAGAATAACACTGCAGTAATGCTACGAGAATTTAATCCTTCGTTGCACAGCTGGTGAACAACGACTAAAGTATTTGGTAATTATACCGGTTGATATTAATTTTGTTCCGACCACCAGGGGATAACCACCATTAAGGACCCAAACTTAAGCACAAGAAATTATGTTCAGGTGACTAATCTATAACTACCATTAATTGAAGGACCTAAAGTTTCTCTATGCCTCTAGAATTCACCGACCAACCAGTCACACAGATACAGTAAAATTATATATAACTCGACAAAATAATAATTTATATCAAGTGGGTATACAAACTTGTACTTAGCTGCTGATAAACTTGTGATACGTACTGTATTTTATTGTACTACAGTTTGCGTGTGTGGTGATACGACGTTGCCACAAGTGCAAATAAATCACTTGATGGTGAATGCCATATTTTTATTTACATTTCATGCTGTTGTTGCATTTTTTTAGTGTCAAGGAATAGAGGACAATGTGTTCTTTGATATGCAACGATCGCATTTCTGTATATAATATAAAAAAAAAACTAAATCTTGTACTATAACCTCCGTCACTGTTGGAAGGCAGAGAGAGAGGAAAAAAAAGGCTATACAAGAAAATTAGCAAGTCCGTTTTATTTTAACCTAGTTCTCCTTGTGTGATGCTCCGTTCTCTGTCAATAGTCGCCATCCACCCACCCACCAGTTTTTGTGTCTTATCCCCAGTGTTTGTAGGGCTAGTCTTTGCACAGGTTTTGTAACATAAACGGTTCCCAGAAATGTTGTATGGATATATATATAATAGATAAGTGAGTGTATGTATGTATGGGAGAAGTTGTGCACGAGTAGAGACTGTGTGATGTTGTTAGTTTTCAAAAGAGTGTCCTGTCCCTCCTCCGGTATACGTTGTCATAATATAACTGGGTTGCAAACAAAAAAAATATATATATCACAAGAAGATAATAAAAAGGTAAATAAATCATACATGCAACCGGAGCCAAAGTCCCTCTATTGAACCAATCAGAAAACAAAGCAAGGAGGTATTTTGGCCCCTCGAATAATACGGTACCAACCAACCAAACCAAACCAACCCAGATGTTTTTAGGTGATAATGTGTGAACAAACAAAACTCAGTGTTTCTATATCTTACAGTCAACACCGTGTTTTATAGCAGAATTCTAGCCATACCATTTACCGTATTTTGGGTGTTAATGATGTTAGCTTCGGATGTGTTGAATTAGAGCTTTTATCAGAGAAAGAAAAAACCAGAATGTACACATATCATAAGATCTAGACGTTGTTAGGCCGCTCGTAGTTCAAATGTTTACTTTTTTATTACCATTATTATTTACAGTCTTACTTTAGCTAAGACCTGACTGCAATGGCCGAATGTGATAGAGAAAGAGACAATTTCTTCTGGTATACATACATGTTTGTACTCTAACCTAGGTCTCCTTGTCGTCAACTGTGAAAGCTTTGTAAATAATAAACAGCTGGCAATATAATGTGTGATTCGTATTTAACCTTTCTATCATTTAATTAATATAGCACCTATCATTTAGAATTTCAGGCAATGCATTTCTACAACTTTAACCTATCAAACAAGGATGATGAGATGACTTGAGCTACTATAGTGTGTTAACCCTAAACATATATATACCATTTCTAGTTATGTGAAATTCCTATCTAATATGTAGGTTATTTTATACTGTACATACCATGGAGTGAATGTGAGGATCGTAGCACTGTACTAAAATTATAAGGCTAAAAAATTAAACCATTCTCAAGTCGGTGTTCCAATTAACCATGGCGCATACTGTACTGTAGAAAGATTTAGGTTAGGTCTGTTCGTTACCAGTATTTATTAGTTTGTTATTAGTTAGATCATACCAATAATCGGTTGGTTAGGAAATTAGGTGTGCTGCTAAGAGATATTACTGGTATAATCTTTGCATTTAGGACACAACATATTGCTTCAGTTAGGTCCAAAAATTCTGCTGCTGTTTAGGGTAAAGATAATTTGCTCTTAATTCCAATAAGGAATTTCTTTTTATCTTAACTCTTTTGGATACTCGAGCAGTTATATATGTATATAAAAGAGCTATAGTTCAGCATATCAACTTTTCATTCAACTATCCAAACATTCCCATATTCCACATATTTCAAATTTTGCTTAGGATGAGGGAGATTATACGTACGGTACTGTGGATAACAGGAACCAATTTATCATTCCCTCCAAAATAGTACTAAAGAGAAGCTGCATGACACCAAATCTACCAAAAAAAATATATATATAAAATAATTGAAATATAAGCATGTCGGAATTGTTAAACCACCATAACTCTTATCCATATCCAGCCCCATGACTCTCTATCGTAGCTCGATTTATTGATTGATTGGTATTAGGTGCCGCAACAGCGAGATCATATAGCGCCAGAAAAAGGTGATAGAGTAACGTAGCTATGTAATCCTTAATCATTTCGTTTTTAATCCCACTACAGCACACTCACTTTTTATTCCACTTTAAAAGCACGCCTTATTTTTAATAATGACCAATCTCACCAATACTAATAACATTTTACACGACTGCTTAACAATAACCAATCTCACCTCACCAATGCTAAGAACATTTTACACGTCAGATTAACTAAATAACAATAACCAATCTAAGCAATATATACTTAGACCATTTTACGCGCCTGTGATTAATTAAATACCAATAACCAATACTAAGAACATTTTACACGTCAGATTAACAAAATAACAATAACCATGCTCGCCAATACTAAAAACATTTTACACGCCTGTAGAATAACTAAATACCAATAACCAATACTATGAACATTTTACACGTCAGATTAACTAAATAACAATGACCAATCTCACCACTACTACTAAGAACATTCACCACGAACATAGACACAAGACCTCATGTTCACATAGATTTCTCACACTTCTGTATTTTTGTATTTGTATTGTATTTGATCTCCTGTTCTACCAATATTTTTATTTTTTCTCTTCTCAGGACTTGCTTCAACATTCTCTCTACTACATCTCACCTTATATAATGCTTCAACGTTGCAGAATTTCGACGTATGCACGAGATAAAAACACAATCTATAAACAAAACTCAGCTGGTCACCTTCTAATGTAAATAATGGCGGGAAAGTTAGTAGGGTACAGTGTTGCCAGGTCTGCTTGAAGAAATTTCCCCAACTTCAACATCATCAGAATTTCCCTTTTTACCTCAATAATTAATTCCCTGTCTACACTTGAACATCGACGGCATTTTTTGGTATTTTGTCTGGTAGAAATTTCCCTGCTTACTCTTGAATAATCTTTACATAATTTCCCTGGTGTGTGGACTTCAAAATTCCCTAAATCAGAGTAATTTCCCTGCACCTGGCATCACTGGTAATGTACTGTCCCGTGATAGGCTGGTTCTGCAATGTTGCTGTTGAAGCTGATATTTTGGGAAGTCAAGAACCCAAAAATCATGAATGATTTAATTAAGAGGCAACCTATCATATTAAAAGATTTAATTTACAGGCGGAATTTCCCTCAAAATATTTCTTATTTTTTAACCTTGAAACATAGGACTGGATTGTACATTCTCTTAATACACGGTCTAATGGCCTAGCACAGTTGTAATTCTTTCTTCCTCGTTAAAGCCTTCTTGCCCAGTATTCCCCACTCCTCCAAGCCTATCCTTCTATTCCTTCATGTATGTATATGTTTATATTATGTGTATGTTTATATGTGTGGAGTATATATATATATATATATATATATATATATATATATATACAGTATGTGAGGAGTGAAAAGGTAAGACTAATGCGAGATCTGTAAACACACCTCCCTCCCTTCCCCTCACATCACTTCCAGAGAGAGAGAGGGGGGGGGGGGATACGAAATTGTATTTGTATGGATATGTGTACCCTTTTCGATTCTTACCATGGCTCCTCTTTCTCTTCCATGTTTCTTCCTTCCACTCCTCTTCCTCCTTACCATTACTCTCCCCTTAATCTAGTAAACATAACTGGATTAGACCGGACTTCCAAATTGGGCCAAAAAAAGTCAACAGCGGAGAACACAGCAGAGAAGGCAGAGCAGAGCAGGGTAGGGCAGGGCAGGGCAGAGCAGGGAAGGGCAGAGTCTAAAATTTCAAGGCATTTGAGAGCAGTGGTAATAGCGAGACGGCTGGATATACAAGGCAGCTAGAATAGACTAAATGTAGATGTAAGACAGTGTGGGACGCGATCGACAAGTACAGACAAATGCAGAGAGAGGTGAAGGGGGTTATTGGACGAGAGAGTAGAGCCAAACAGGGCAGACTACTTTAAGGCCATGCTGATAAGACGGGAGCTGATCTGGCTAACTACTTCTCTTGCCTGCCTCGGCGCACTACTATTTAGGTTACTCCATCTCATCGCTGCTTACTCTTACTTCTTTTTTACTCCCTCTATTCCTTTATATTTACACACGCACACGCTCTTATGATCAAACTCTCATACATGTATACACAGAGTACACACACCAGCTAGTACTCTTCCACTCGTCTTAACTCGTCATCATCACTACTTCAATCACACGCGGGAAATAAGAAACAAATTTCAGCATAAGACTTCATTCAATTATCTTTACATATTCTTGAAAAGGCATGAAGGCACAAGCAAAAATAACATGCATAAAATAACATATACAAAAAGGGGTTACAAAATTACACTCCTCTAAACTACTTAACATAACGAAGCTGTGAAGGACACTCACAATTATGTGATGTAAACATCAACATTTATGGTGACCTTATTCTCGCAATCAATGAAGAACATTCTTCAAATAGTGTTTGTTTTCAACATTACAGTTTATATTTACTACAACATGGACAGTTTATTGTGTGAAAATTTGAGTGGCTTAACCCATCAATCATTAATACAGTATGTTAATAAATTTGGAGACATGGTTTATTAATTGGGAAGGAATAATGATTACGCATCACAACAGTACAAAATTATGCCTCCGGAGGAGGCGGCAGGTAATAGGGACAGCAAACTCTGAAGATAAAACAAGGAGGAAGAATAACTGAAGGGCTGCAGATGTGACCGACTCTTTACCGATGATGATACAGAAGACTGCTGACTACCAACCAACGCCGTGGTAAGGGTAGGGCTGGTATGAGCCGTAGCAATGTTGTTTGTAGTATGACATCAGTCCGTGTAATCTGCAATATATGTGATGGAAATCATTATAGAAAGTAAACACCACAATACGAAGGGCAGTCTTTATTAATGACCTCCTCCAATGAAGTAGAAGGAGATTATGTGATTGCCTTCGTTTGTTTGTCCGTCTGTAAACAAGATATCTCAAAAAGTAACATCGACTTGAATATTGTTCCCTGATATAGTACTGTAGGGGGTGCGGGGGGAATCAGTAGCCCTCACACATACACAGGTTTTCCCTTTAACCAACCACAACAAACACTTCACTCAAGCCAGGCAGTCGATTATTCCATATCCCTCTGCCACCACCAACCAACCAACCAACCACTCACCTAGACAGAAGATGAGGATGAGACACCAAATACCGACAGACTTGGGTGTACTGGTAACCTCTTTGTGGGTAGTACGGCCTGGGGTAGGGGTAGTAGGAGTGGTGGCCGTGGTGGGGCAACTGGGGCTTGTTGTAGTAGTCGTGGTAGTGGTAGTGGTCGTCCAGGTAGTTCAGATGGTCGAGTGGGTTGGCTTTGGCTTTAGCATGTGGCGTGGCATCACCCTGGCTTCCAGACCAAAGTGTTGCCAGCGTCTGAAAATTAAAGTAGTAGTAGTAGTAGTAGTAGTAGTAGTTGTTGTTGCTGTTGTTGTTGGCGCGTCTGGTAGTAGTAGTAGTAGTTGTTGTTGTTGTTGTTGTTGTTGTACTAGTAGTCGTAAACAGAGTATTAGTGGTTGAAATTTACAAACTTTAGGTAATATACAGTTTCTTGAAGTTGAATATTTTGTACTTTTTAGTCTCCTGTAGTTCAAGTATTTTTTCTCTCTCTCTCTCTCTCTCTCTCTCTCTCTCTCTCTCTCTCTCTCTCTCTCTCTCTTATCAGTATACCTCACCCCTCCTCCCAACACAAGTTTACCTCCAAGTTTTACCACTCTGCGACCACCGTCCTGAATTACCAAAGACAAAATAACATCGTGAATAAGTGACAGAGGGCGGGCGAGTCGGAGCTCCTTCAATATTTACGTCGCTTATACTCCGGTGCTGGACGCTGGCTCCGGTTTATTGTTTTTCTTTAGTTTCCCCTCGTGTTATCTCTATTGTATTTGGAAGTATAGATATTCATATGTATTTTAAAGAGACTATTCACCTGGATAAATATAATAGTACTGACAAAAACTATACATACAAATAAAAAAATAAGACAGAAGAAAAAATGTCCTAAGAATGAATGAATGAATAATAATAGGATAAATAAATGTACACTGTAATATCAAAGTCCTAGATGAAAAAGAGAAACAAGAGAAGAAAAGATGTTAATAAGTAGATAGATATTAATAAGAGAGAGAGAGAGAGAGAGAGAGAGAGAGAGAGAGAGAGAGAGAGAGAGAGAGACCAGACAGGAGACACACAAGTGAATAATTAATGCTTTGAATTAAGTGTTGAGTAAAGGTGTGAATAAGAGCGACATGAATAAGGGAAGTAATGGTAGAGATTCACGGTGGCATCATCACTGGGACCAAACATTTGCCTACATATATCTGTATATCACCGTGGCATTGGAATTGTTGGAGGTTTGGGTTGAGTGTCATTGATCTGGTAATAATTAAAAGCCTAGTATATATGGCTGACTTAATTAATGACTAGCAGAGAGAGAGAGAGAGAGAGATGATGAGTAGGAGTAGATAAGAAAAAAAAAAAAAAGAGAAGAAAAAGAAGGGTAAGAAAAGACTTGGGAAGGGAAGGGGGAGGTACTGGGGAGAGGAGGGGTGAGCTAGGTATAAGGTAGGGTGGGGTGGGGTGGGGTGGAGTAAGGGGGATACTACTATACTATATACATATTAACGCCCCCTTCACGCCCCGGGCTCCTTTCACCTGAGTTATGAGGGTTTGGAGGGGGGTGGGGGGGAGGTGCATGGGTGTGGGGTGGGGCTAAGTGTCTTCCTCTGTATCTTCCTCCGTCCCCCTAGCTCGACACCCTCCCCACCCCCACCACCACAACCCCTCCCCACCCCACACGGAGGATGGGATGGGGGAGAGGGAGAAGGAAATTGTGTATGTGAATTTTTCTACTATATTTCCACTCTAAATAAACACTAACCCAAATATTTCATACCAATTTCCCTTTTCCTTTTTCCATACGGACACTAAGACAATATTTCCATAACTACATCAATTATATTTCTTCCCTCACACGTCGTTATAATTCTACCTATTTGATAAACACTGTCCCAACGCTACAATAATTATAATGTAACTATTTACCATGCACAGTACGTATCTCTTCACCTACACACCATCTATACCAACAACTATACAATTTCACTCTATAGATTTCCACACTGTCTTTGCTGGAAGAAATTAACACGTATTAAAAATATATACCTTACACTATCTCTGACTCGGTAAATTAGTTGTATCTCTTATACCCCAATGCAATATAATATAACAATACTTCCTCACTGTGTCTACAATAATAACACCATAACGTAACAAGATCCATGCACACTAGATCTATACCAAGACTATAAAATTCATCTATAATCACCCACGAGTTAATTATTTCCACATTTTCCCAACACTAACAAACACAACACAGTTTAAGGAGGTACAGTAATTCACTTTTGTTACATTGGAGTGCCTTGATTCCTCCAAAGTATGCCAGGAAACAAAACCAGATGAACAAATATAATGGTGTTCTGTTGCTTGGAATAGTTTGGAGGAATTAGTTGCTCCAGATTTACTAACACAAAACTTCTCCCTTTAACTGTTAGTGTACACAGTAGGAGACTTACCAATAGTATCCCCCAAGTTGCCACCATCGTTGTCCTAGCCACGCCAACCATCTGTACACACTTTGGGGACTAGTACCGTATAGTAGTAGTAGTAATAGTAGTAGTATAGTAGTAGTAGTAGTCAATATATGTGTTAGTATTGGTGATAATAACAGACAGTAGTGTAAGTGGTAGTAATAGTAATAGTGTTGTCAAATATTATCAGTGTTGGAATATATGAGTGATTAATGAGTATCGTATGTTATATTAGTGTTATAGTGAGTGATGGCGTTAACTCCGTGTTACACTGTGGACAGGTCGTGGCAGAATGACAGTCGTAGGGGACCTGTACCTCTGTTTTGACTTCCTGCTGACACCATATATCTTTCTCTTTCTCGCCCTCTCTCTCTCTCTCTCTCTTTTTTCCCTTCCCTTCCCTTCCCTTCACTTCCTCTCTCTCTCTCTCTCTCTCTCGTCACTCTTCTTTTCACCAGAATAATATAATAAACTTCCTCCTTTCTCCCACAAACACACACACACACACACCCATGCCTCCTCCTCCTCCTCCTTCTACTGTTTATATGTATGGTTCCTGCATGTGTTCCATTGTCTCTATCGCCTCCTTTCACTTCTCTACTCCTTTATTCACCGTTATCATCTCCTTTTCTTTTCCTTTTGCTTCTTCTTCTTCGTCATTCCCCTTCTTTTTCATTCTCCTTTTTTCTTCTTCTTTTTCATTCTTCTTCTTGTTTATTATTATTTTTTACTTAGGCTCAAACTCACCAATAAAAAAATAATGTGCTTATAAATTATTTGCACTGAAGCATATATATTCTCTCTCTCTCTCTCTCTCTCTCTCTCTCTCTCTCTCTCTCTCTCTCTCTCTCTCTCTCTCTCTCAACCATATCAGCACCATCTCCCAGTATATCAGCCCCAACATCGCCAACACTGAATAAACAAAAGAACATTGAGATGACGCAATCCATCCACACACACAAACACACACTTTCTTCTACTGATGATGCACTTTCTACCACACACACACACACACACACACACACACACACAAACAAACACTTTCTTCTACTGATGATGCACATTCTAACACACACACACACACCTTTCTTTTACAGATGATACACTTTCTAACACACACCCAACTTTCTACAGATAATGCACTTTCTATAACACACACACACACACTCAGGAATCCATCGTCGTACATGTAATGCATATATTAAAATCAACACCAATTAACTAACAGCTACTATATAATTATTATCTTCAGGGAGCTATGTATGTACAGTATATAATTATGTATGTATGGTTCTCGGTCAGTTGGATAAGACTATATACTGATTCCTTCAAATAAAAACACTGCATCTATAAACAACAGGCAAACTATTTATCACCGTGCTATTTATGTACTGTCGGAGGCAAAAGTCGTGGCGCCTCACTCAGCGATTATTTGAAGGATAACATGAAGGATACTCATCGAATCAACACATTCACCATCATAGAGAATTACAATCTCCAGGTGGCAAAGTAATAAACTGCTCTGGTTTATCATTTTACGAGCCTGCAGTGAAACTTATATTTCCATACTGTACTTCATGGCTTGGCAGATGTCATGACACGACTTTTGCCGCCGACTGTACTGTATGAATAATCTGTTTAGTGGGACAGGTTGACATACTCGGGTATACTCTCATCTTCAGTAGTACAATAATAATATAGTCCCTCATTTGATATACTTCTTATATATAGTACTTCTTGTATATGGTGTATGGGAATGAAGGCTTAATTAAAGGGTTATAATACACTTGCTGTACATACATACATAATATATACATTAGAGTGCCTTGATTCCTCCAAAGTATGTTATAAAACAGGACCAGATTAGCAAATATAATGGTGTCCTGTTGCATGGAATATTTTGGAGGAATCAGTTGCTCCAGATTTGCCAACACTGCACTTCCCCCTAAATTAAGGGACCCTGTGATGTAGTCAGAAAATTGGAGGTATGGGAGTCCTTCAAATATTGCCACGAAACACCACCTATATGTAAGGAGCTTGTTTCGTGGTATAGTCAGGAGGAATCAGAAGCCTTCAATTTGCCAACACAGTCCCAGTTATAAGGTTATTTATTGCCCAACACTTATACTTTATGAGCTTCTTACAGTAATCTATTTACAGTATTAATTAGAATATTATCTGAACATATGGAAAAAAATATATAAACGCCTGAACAAAAAGAAAAAAAAAAATACACACACACACACACACACACACACACACACACACACACACAAGTATAAATTCAACACAAGTATTAGAGAGAGAAAAAATACTATATATACGAGAATGAGCGAAGTCAAATAAAAAAACAAAACAAACAAGAAAACAAAAAAATACAAAATGAATTAAGAAGAGTTAAAAACGGAGCCGCCCTGTCAAAATTATGCATTATGAGCAACTGCTGATGAACGACTTTTAATTCTGGCTTCTGATTGGTTGGTTGCTGCAATGAAGGACTTTTTTAATGCTGCCACCTGATTGGCCATAGGACTTTTTAATTCAGGGTGGTGATTGGTTATTACGAAGCACAGGCAGGCATGTATGTATGTATGTATGTACGACCTCCTCTTGCATGCCTCCCCCCACCCCCTATATCCCTCCACCCCCCACCCCCCCACACCGAACCAACACCCCCCACCCCACCCCCCCAAACAAACACCCCCCCACCCAACCAACACTCCCCCACCCCACCCCACCCCAAACCAACACCCCCCCACCCCACCTCCAACACCCCTCTACCACCTCCAACACCCCCCTACGCCCCCACCCAACACCACACCGGTTCGGTACATAAATTCGAACACCGGATCATTCGTTTCCATTTTTCCACCAAATGTGTTCGTTTTCAGAAATGAGATCCGTCTATTTTTTATTTACTTATTTTTTTTTATTTTTTTAGTTATTTTTTTATTTTATTTATTTATTCTTTTATATATATATTTATTTATTTATTTTTTTACAGGATACCTACAGTATGGCTCGGTTTTGGGATTCTTCTGTCAACGGGTTTAGTTTGACACTGAATGAAAAAAGTTCTCTAGCGTTATTAGCAAACAGGTCACATTAATATAAACTTTCGTGATAAAATAAAATGTCCTGAGAACGAATACACTTGGGGAATCAGCAGCTTGTACAATAACTTATATATAAGCTAAATAAATATAAGGTTTAGTGATAAATAAAATGTCCTGAGAACGAATACACTTGGGTTATCCAATTTTATAAAGTTTCGTGATATATAAAATGTCCTGAGAGTGAATACATTTGGGGAATCAGCAGGTTGTACACTAACTTTAATCTATATACAGTTTCATGATATATATAATTGTCCTGAGAACGTATACACTTGGGGAATCAAATTTGATAAAGATTCGTGATAAAATAAAATGTCCTGAAAACGAATACACTTTATGAATCCAATTTTATAAAGATTCGTGATAAATAAAATTGTCCTGAAAACTAATACACTTGGGGAATCATAATTTTATAAAGTTTCGTGATAAAATAAAATGTCCTGAGAACGTATACACTTGGGGAATCAAAATTTATAAAGATTCGTGATAAAATAAAATGTTCTGAAAACGAATACACTTGGGGAATCCAATTTTATAAAGTTTCGTGATAAATAAAATGTACTGAGAACGTATACACTTGGGGAATGATAATTTTATAAAGTTTCGTGATAAAATAAAATGTGCTGAGAACGTATACACTTGGGGAATCAAATTATATAAAGTTTCGTGATAAAATAAAATGTCCTGAGAACGTATACACTTGGGGAATCAAATTATATAAAGTTTCGTGATAAAATAAAATGTGCTGAGAACGTATACACTTTGTGACTGATGCCGAGGGGAGGGACTGACTGATGATATTGCAGAGTGGGATAATGTGCTCATTTCCACTCATCATTTCATCGCTGGGTAATTCCATCAATTGCTTAGGTATGGTGAAAGTGGATTTTTTGCGTTCTCGCTAACATTATTTTTTTTTTCTCCTTTTTTTCTCTTTTATTTACTTTCTTACTTTCTTTTTATTTACTTTCTTTCTTGTCTTGTCTTTTCTTTCCCTTTTCTATACACATGATAAGTTGAGGGCACATATTATTTTCCCATAAAAGTAAAAATCTTGGAGACAATGAATATGAACGAGTCCAAATCAAGTATCAAATCGTTGGGTATATAACCTGAGGAGCATATTAATTAATTGTGTATAAACATGCATGGAAGGTCGAGTTTTTTTTTTTTTTTTTTTTTGTCACAGGTGAGAATTATGCATGTTACTAAAAACATGTAGGGGGAAGTTCAGTGTTGGTAAATCTGGAGCAAAATGATTCCTCCAAACTATTCCAAGTAACAGAACAACACCATTAATTTTGTTCATCTGGGCCCGTATTCACAAAAAAAGCAAAGTTCACTCTTAACTTAAAATTATGTTCGTAAGTATTTATTCATGGCGAGGACTATTTTTTTTTTTTTTTTTTATAGTACCCGACACTACTTCGAAATCATAACAACAGCTCATACAAATAGAATATCAGAACCATTTACTGATTCGAAATGAACCTGAAACATTGTGGCGACTTCATGCAGTATTACAAACATATGAACAAGTCCAAACTCTAATAAGATGTTTTGTGAATATCGGCCCTGGTTCTGTTTTTTTTTCGTGGCATACTTTGAAGGAATCAAGGCACTCCAATGTAACAAAAGTGAATTATCCCCTTAACGTAGTCTTTATTTTCAATGGCTTTTTGATGTGTGGAATAGATGCATATAATCATTTCATCATTATGTATAGATTTTTATTAATTATTATACAAAATATACCTATTACAGAGAGAGAGAGAGAGAGAGAGAGAGAGAGAGAGAGAGAGAGAGAGAGAGAGAAATATGGCGAGTCTAGAGACGAGATTGATAGAAAATGAAACATGTTAATAGGAAAAGAGGAAAAAGGAGCGACAACACTTAACTTAATACATCAAAACAACATAAGAATATGACTTAATGACTAAATACCCAGAGATTCAATGAGGAAGTAACACGTGCACTCAGAAACACATTATAGAGAACACATAATCTGTAGTCTTATCTATAATATATTACCAATTCAGAGGCAAAATGGAAGCTCCTCATTCATCCAAACTGTCCCATAAAACAGCTGCCATATAGAGGAAGCCTGTTTTGTAAGATTGTTTAGACGAGCCTGTTAGTACCTTCCATTTAGCTGACAGAACCATAAACACCTTAAGGACCCTGTGATCGTGTATATAAAGTAGAGGCTTCTGTTGATTTCTCCTGACTATGCCATGAAACAAGCTCTTTCCATATAGGTGGTGTTTCATGGCAATATTTGAAGGACTCATATATTTCCAATTTTCTAACTACATCACAGGGTCCCTTAAATTACATCAGTGTTATACTTATTCATAATATATTGGTTGTGATTAAAGTGAGGAGTTTTAAGTTTGAGAAGAAGATCATTGACAGAGCTGGGACTAACTCGATGTCAAGTAAGTCACAACCATAGAGTGAAAATTTTACACATACATCAATCACGACAACCCCATTTATCAGTATCATGTAAAATGCTCAGCAGACTTGCTTCCTCTTGTGAATATTATGCCTTAATTTGAACTTCTGTGAATCAATGTGTACTGTTGGATTGTGGGATAGGAAAATTATCTCTGTGTGTGTTTGTGTGTGTGTGTGTGTGTGTTATTATATCTTGAACTTCTGTGAATCAATGTGAACCGTGGGAGTGTGGGACAGGAAAAATTATCTGTGTGTGTGTGTTTGTGTGTGTTGGGGGGAGAGGGAGGTGACTTGTGACCTAGTGGTGTAGTGTGAAGTTTGTGAGATAATGGAATCTAAAAGGTATTGTTGACGTTTGATATCCTATATGTAGGTTAGTTGACGTGGGTTGGATATTGTGGATAAAAAAATGAATGGATATGGAAATGGTATTGGTGGTGTTGTTCCGGGTTCTCTAGTGTTGTGATGTGTTGTTATCCCTGTGTGAGTGTGTGTGTTGTTGTCCCTGTGTGTGTGTGTGTGTGTGTGTGTTGTTGTCCCTGTGTGTGTGTGTGTGTGTTGTTGTTGTCCCTGTGAGTGTGTGTGTTGTTGTCCCTGTGTGTGTGTGTGTGTTGTCCCTGTGTGTGTGTGTGTGTGTTGCTGTCCCTGTGTGTGTGTGTGTGTGTGTTGCTGTCCCTGTGTGTGTGTGTGTGTGTGTGTTGCTGTCCCTGTGTGTGTGTGTGTGTGTGTGTGTTGTCCCTGTGTGTGTGTGTGTGTGTATGTATGTGTGTTGCTGTCCCTCTGTGTGTGTGTGTGTGTGTTGCTGTCCCTGTGTGTGTGTGTGTGTGTGTGTTGCTGTCCCTGTGTGCGTGTGTGTGTGTTGCTGTCCCTCTCTGTGTGTGTGTGTGTTGCTGTCCCTCTGTGTGTGTGTGTGTTGCTGTCCCTCTGTGTGTGTGCGTGTGTGTGTGTGTATGTGTGTGTGTGTGTGTGTCCAGAGGTGATCCATCTATCCTTGTTTTGAGACGGTCTTGTTCTCTCCCTTCTTGTTTTTGTTCATTCCACTTGTTTCTTGTTTATGTTCTTTTTGTTATTCATGCTTTTGTTTTTGTTCTTCTCTTCTTTCTTCATTATTTTTTCGCATTATTTCTTTACTGTCTCCTTCATTTTCTTTTTCTTCTCCTTCATTTTTTTCTTCTTCTTTTTCTTCATTTTCTTCTTCTTCTTCTTCTTCTTCTTCTTCACGTTACCTGCATGTTTACCTGTAAGTATCATATCCTTAATAACAGTAACACAGTACAATAACAACAACACAAAACATAATAACACAATAATAATAACAATAACACAATCACAACAACACAATAAAAATAACACAAAACAATATAAAAAAGTAACATAACAAACAATAACACAATAAAAATAACACAAAATATAAAAAAATAACATAACAACAATAACAAAATAACACAATAACTTCAACACAACAACACATATTAATCAACAAAGCAGAAAATAATTATACAGAAAGAAAATGTAAAAACTAATACACAATAATAACTTCTCACAATACAAAAACAATAATATGATGGTTTGAGTAAAAATTATAGTATTACTGTATATATTATATTACTGTACTCACCATCCCCATCCCAGACCAAGGCCCCCACCCAGACCATACAGTCCACCCAGACCCAGACCACCCAGACCATTCAGACCATAGCCGTAGCCGTATATTCTGGGGGAAAAGATAAATAGAAAAAAAAAATAAAAATTGTATGTAAATAAAAATACAGCATTTATTGGGTGTCGTAACTATAATAGACTAGATATATTATTATTATTATAGGATTTGGTTGGTGACTATATCCACAGTGTTTATAATAATAATAATAATAATAATAATAACAATAATAATAATACTCACCCACTGAGGTAAGGCAGACCGTAAAGACCACCCAGACCACCACCCAGACCACCTAGACCACCACCCAGACCACCCAGACCACCTAATCCACCACCCAGACCACCCAGACCACCTAGACCACCCAGGCCACCTAGACCACCCAATCCACCTAATCCACCTAATCCTCCCAATCCACCGTATAATCCACCACCCAACCCCAGCCCCCCCAGCCCCCCTAGACCTCCCACCCCTATGAAAGGTTCAGCCTTGGCCTTAGCCTTAGCGTCAGCCTTGGCAAGGGGATGTGGGTGTGGGTGTGGGGTGGGAAGGGCAGCAGTGTGGGTGTGGATAGCCAGGCAGCTCACCACAACTACCACCAAAACCTGAAGAAGGAAATAGATGCCAAGGGTTAATGAATTAGGGTTATAACTACTGTGATGGGGAGTTATAATAATAATTGGCAACGTATCTGTTTCAATCTTGACAACACCATATTATTGTACTTGCCATAGGAAAAAAAAAAGACTTAAATATACAACAGTGAATTTAAAATGTGTGTGTGTGTGTGTGTGTGTGTGTAACAGAGATTATAACACTTACTATGATTCGTTGTAGAGACATGATTCACTGACACACGGATGCCACTAGTATACACGACCTCAGAGTACTGTAGTGATGTAGTTATTAGCGATGGTTCTAGGAGAAACGAACGATGAGGGAGTATATGACTGTGATGGTAGTTATTATCAGTAAGACAGACTTGTTGTGTTTGAGGCTACCTGTTGTCTCACCCTCACTTTTATGTTACACGCCCATCCGCTCGACTTTCCTCCTCCTCCTTTCACTGTCGTCGCTGTAGCCTCACCCGACGAATAAAAAAACCATCCCATATCGTCAATATAAAGATCAATATAAAGTAAATATCCTGCTGGGTCACGCCTATACCTTCTTTCGTGTTCTTCTCCTCGTTCACCATTTGTTTTGTGTTTCCATCAAGCAGTTACAGAAATAATATCACCGAGTATAGCCTACATTCGTGACGACTTGAAATTGTCTTAATAGTATACAACACCGGCCACGTAGGTGCTCATGCAGGATATAAATTCATGTACTGGAATTTGAATATGTAATTAGCACAGTGGGTATATATATATATATATATATATATATATATATATATATATATATATATATATATATATATATATATATATATATATATATATATATATATAATTTTGGCTGCTTATATATGGCATTTAGTTCTTGTTAAAGTTACTACCTGTCTGGTTATTATTACAGAAGCCTTATTTAAATTTAACAACAAAGTATCATTCCTCTTTGACTCTTCAACACCGACGGATTTCTCGCAGCTCAAGATTATTTTTTATTCAATACACCTGTTACTACAAAGTTTCCTGAAGGGAAGACACAAAAGAAAAAGATGGAGTAATATATACAATATTTCTAACAAAAACCTTTTGGCATTAATCGTCGATATAAAGATAAACATAAAATATATTAAATGACCATAGAAAAAATAGGGTTAAAGTATGTGATAATTACAAAATTTATAATTATGGAGTAGAATATGATATGAACATCCAACATATTGTGTAGTCTATACTCGTTGTCTATACACTGGTCATGACCTAAAAAACATAACATTCAGTCCTGTGTCCCCAAAGTAGAAGACCTTTTTACCATCACCCCTCTATACCAGTACATGTACTATGGATAATCTCAACCATCTCATCTCATCTCGCATCTCTCGCCAAAAATGACCGGTAGCGCCTCTATCTGCACGCCAACCTTAAGTTTTTGCATTATCTTAGAGGGGCCTCCTTTTATCTTGTATGGCATCAATACACTCAAGTCCATCTAACTTCCTTGAACGTAATGTTTGCATAACTTCCAGTGTAGTTTTCACTTTCACTTTCTGGATGATGATACGGCTGTATATTGTTCAGTGTTTAAAGATTACTTAATTAATATTTAGATAAAGGGTCGAGGGGTGATGGCGATGCACAACATATGACATCAGTCTTATACACTATTGTTTGTAACACATTAGAAGTTTTTAAAGAGTTAAAAATTTTAAAACTGTAAAAAAAGGATAAACATCAACAGTAAATACTACTACTACTACTGGGCTGTTCGGTCAGACAGCTTGAGGAACTTCAACAACAACAACAACAACTACGACTACTATACAACTACTACTACTAATAATAGTAGTAATAATAAAATTGATGATGATAACCACCTTCTGTACGTAGCCCCTTGTGACATTTTTTTTACACATATATAGCCCTTGGTCTCACTCTGATTCACTCACCTTGTTGCCTTGTCACTTCCCATCCCTATTCACTCGGTTTTCATCCACATTCACTTACTCTGGCCACTCACTGACGCTCCCTCATTGTTTTCATCTCGACAAAAGAGGAGGAGGAGGAGGAGGACGCCCATACTACACCACCCATACAGGATGGACATTTAGCTCTCCTTCCCTCTATTTGGTTCACATATGGTGGGCATTTAAGGGGTTTAGCTGTACAGTACAGTTGTGGCCACATGAACTTGCAACGTAAAGGTACTTGATAGGTGCGCCATAGAAATTTTAGCAGAATAATAAATTTCGTTCCTCTCTCTCTCTCTCTCTCTCTCTCTCTCTCTCTCTCTCTCTCTCTCTCTCTAATACAGGTCTGATACCCATACAATCCAAACAACTAACCATTACTTTCTCTAGTAGTGACAGAGAACCCTTTACCTAATTTGTCTAAATAATAAATCAACTCCCAGCATGAACAAAGGCTCCAGAGAGATGATACCAAAGAAAGGGACTTGGGCGTGGCGTGAGAAGACAGTGTACAGCCAGCTACAAAACTTTTCCTATTTCCATTTCTCTTTAATCTCTTTCAGTAACTCATAGATGTGTATTGATCGTGTAAATTTCAGAGGAAGTAACAAACGCTGGTGTACTGTAAAGGCAACTGCAATGGTAAGGGTGGAAGTCGTCAAAATGTCAAAATCTGTAAACAACATCCACCACTATACATAAGACTAAACTTTTGCTGGTGACGGTTCGAGTTGTATATTGTGTTGTCGGGAAAACGCTTAATGGATCTTACGTCAGTCTTATCTGTATAATATTGTATAGCCTCTCCGGAAATCATCACAGTTGCCGTCCATGGGGAAGTATATAGAGGTCGCAGATTATTTATACCTTTCTCTACATGATAACACACATAATACATTAGTTATGATTAGTAGTATTTATCATGTTTACCGTTTTCTATCGTATCTTAATTCATTGGCTAAACTCATGCAGATTATTTTAGGCTTCTTGTAACTTTAAATCTGAATTAATTCGTGATGCTGAAGGGTTCAAATGATTAAAGTTTCTATGAGAGGTAGCTTACAGTCACGCGCACTAATAAGTATCCAGGTGTGCTTCGAATACCTAGAGACAGTCAATAAATGCACAAAAGATCTCCATTGGAATTAGTTGGTTGGTGAATTGGTGGACTGTTCAAAGCTTCAACCAAAGCTGTATACTTATTAGTGCTATTGACTGTACATACGATTTTGCATTACCTTCCAAAACACTCACTTTATCAATTCTTGCAGTGAACTGTATGTAGACTTTCTAATGTAATAATATGTTAATAATAAGTGTTTTTCATCTCTCTCTCTCTCTCTCTCTCTTCTGCTTCATCTTATCTCCAACATCTTTACTTTCTCAGTTTCTCTAATTTCGTATTCATGCCTCTATTTTCACTTTCATTTGTACTTATGGTATGTGTGCATTCTTTACTTTGCCGATTATAAATTTTGAAAGCTTATTATTTAGCAGCATTTGAAACGAACAATATATGCAGTCGTTGTTGTATAATTGAAGAACCTGCGTTATTCCATGTTTACTATAGCTCTTAAAATACTTCCCTCCTTTCTCCCATTTACTTTCCCCTTCATCTTTACTATAATACTTTCCGCTTATTCCTCTCACTCTTTTCCCTTTTTCCTCATGTCGATCTCCTCTTCTCACTCTTCCTCCTTCTCTCTTTCCCCTCCGTCTTTCTGTCCCCATTCCTTTTCAGTTGTGTATCCCTCACAGTATCCCTACACCTCACTGTCATGATCTCGATAATCTCAGTGTTTGACCTCTCTCTCTCTCTCTCTCTCTCTCCTGTACAGTTTTCCCGTTGACGACTATTATCTTCCTGTGTTATTCAATCATAAATTTCCCTCAATCGTTGTTAATACGGTAAACACAGCTTTATAATCTTATTACATATGCAGGTGTAAGGAGAGACACCCGTCAGCTCTCATTACAGATATCCTATACAACAATAATAATTAAGGAAAATCTTGCAGCACTTTATCGTTAGGATCCCGGGAGAATATGCAATAAATAAACAATATAAGAGGGTGGGGACGTGAAGAACACACACACACACACACACAGTAGATGAGGGAGGGTATGACAAAACGTGGAGAGGAGAGCTCAGCCTGCCCACATTCACGGTCGAGTTAGTACCGTGCCCACATTAACCTCTGAGCTGGACTGTTTCATCGTACCGTGTGAAGAAGTGCAGCAGCCTCCATAATCCTTCCTAAATCACGTCACATTTTACTCCAGCTCCTTCGTTCAGGTTCCAACTTTGACCTCGTTGCCTGACACCACTAGAATAATTCCTTGGTCAAACATGAGGGTACAGAATAGGATAATAGTGTGAATATAAGTAAGGAAGATTAGAAAGTTGAAGACGAGTAAAGCCTCCAATCCGGGACACGAAACAGACACTCTTGCCCTCAGCCAACCCACCCCACACAGGTCAGGTCGGGCGGACACTTTATACTCCAATATACATACATACATACATACATGTTCTGTGATTGGTCGCCCTAGGTACACAAGTAACACCATCCTTTCCTCTGGCCAATAAGGAAGATGTTTAATATCCTCAAGCACTAGGTTTCAACCAGTGTACCTCCTCGTGTTCTCTGCCATTTCAGTCATCATTCTCACGTTTGACTGGGTGAGTGGTTCGTGGTTTTCACAGACACTCTTATTTATTAGTTCTTACAATTCACACAGTTCCAAAAATCTTCATAGTTCTACACACCAGGCACCACATTTGAAACATGGCTACCTTCGACCCTCTTACGTGCACCGAGGTAAGTATTCGACTGAAATTTGCACTGTTCTTATTTACCTTAACACAGAAGTAGCCTTCATGAATAGTCTGACATTATCCCGCGTAAAACTTATAAACACTTATCATCACAGTGACGTATGTATACTTAAATGTTTTTGCTCTGACAAACGCAGGAAGAAATTACTCACCACATGAAAGCTTCCTAAACCCTGGGTATTGTATGTGCAGGTTGACCGTGAGTCTGAGTGCTGCGTGTGCTTGGAGACATACAGCATACGTCACAAAAGAATGCCTCACATTCTATCGTGTGGTCACAGCCTCTGCTCCTCCTGTATCGGTGCCCTCGTCAGGTTGGCCCCACATCGACCTCTCCTGTGTCCAATGTGTCGCCGCTGTCACCTCGCTCACCTCATACCCGTCAACAAACAGCTGCTGCAGAGAGCTACGCAAATGTTCCTCCCAAAAGCATTTCTTGACGCACTTGACTCCTACATTTTATCCCCCTCTGGTCTGTCAAAACCGTCATGCAATACATAATTATATATATTTGTCTTGTTTCATTACGATCCCCGGTGCATAATTCATAACTAACATAATTAGTGCCAAAATACATGTAAAGAATACTCGAGTTATTCGAGAATTATTGAGTTATGGTTGTTCCGACTGTATAATTGTAAAGGGTAAATACTCTTATGACCCACTCGGAGACCAACCAGTGAAGGGACAAACCTCATATTCTACCAATGTACCACAGGACACTCCTATTGTAGCATGAAATGAGATAAAAAAAAACTGAGAAGAGGAAGAGAGAAGTGTGGAAATGGAATATATGTGTAAGGACGATGGACACACTTTAGTCTCCAAGAGGTGACCCCAGGGGAACAAAACTAATGTTAATCCTTAATTAATCTGTAAATTTTAGGTGGAATGGTGCAGGTTCTAATCCCACAGGGGACAGGAAAGCTGTTTCACTATATTCCTATTAAAGTGCAGTCGTTAGCAAAAGTTTTGTCACTTCTCAAGTCGAGACAAAATATCAATCACGATGATAGTTTACTATTTTTTCGTACATAAAGTAACTCATACATTCTGTACTTTAATTTCAATTATACACTCACCGGCTTTCATAGCTCTCATCGCGAGTTTTAATATGGTCAAATGAACATAACTTTTTACTAGTGGCTGTACTACAAACCCTATACTGTACTGCTATAAAGCTGTGCCCCATACCTCACTGATCACTTCTCGCACACTTTACCAATCTGAGCGATCTCTTCCCACAAGGGACAGTTTGTAAAGGCGGAAAAATAAATAGGGAGAGATGCACGAAGGAAAGGAGGGATAAACCATTATTTTTTTTCTGCTTACTGTATATAAGATTAAAACAGAGGTATGTTTGAAAGCATATAATTGCATGATGTGACATACTCTTTAACACTCTGTACTGTACAGTATAACAATAATTTCAAATAGACATTGCATAGATACAGTACAGTACTTTGTAATTCTATAAATAACATACCTGGTACATTATTACTGTACTGTACTGTGCAACATATCATTATATAAAAAATGTGCATGCTATTAACAATTAACAGCAGTTGATTCCAAAGCTGTTTCTATTACTCTCTTACATACTTGCAGTTATGATAATAAACAAAATGTTAATCACAAGATGATATACACAGGGATGCATTTGTACCCCCAAATCCAAAAGAGTTAGTAAGAGCTACTCTTCTGTGTGAATCTTGGAGCCATGCTTTAGCTTCCCGTGGCACTAAGTCCATATCAATATCTGGTGGTGGATTGTCTAGATTTGCAGTGGGTGGGAGGTAGGCAGCATGGCAGGATATAGCTGTTAATATTGCCTCCACAGCCCCAGCTGCTCCAAGTAAGTGACCTATAGCTCCCTTTACTGAGGAGACATACAGGTCTTTTGTGTTATCTTTGAATACTGTTTTGATTGCTTGGAGTTCAATGGCATCTCCTAAAGGTGTTGATGTGGCATGAGCATTAATGTATCTCACATCATGAAGCTGGACTCCTGCTTCCCTTAGAGCACCTTGCATGGCTCGAACAGCTCCCTGTCCATCCTCCCTGGGTGCAGTGTGGTGGTATGCATCACCAGACAAACCATATCCCAAAATCTCTGCATATATTCTGGCATTACGTTGTTTAGCATGTTCGTACTCCTCTAGCACTAATATTCCTGCACCTTCTCCCATCACAAATCCTTCTCTTTGGCTATCAAATGGTCTTGATGCTTCTTCAGGAATATCATTAAATTTTGTGGCCAGGGCTCGTAGGCGGCAGAACCCAGCTATACCAAGGGGGGTGATGCTAGCTTCAGTTCCACCACACACCATCACATCTGCATCCCCATATTTGATGAAACGAAATGCATCACCAACTGCATGAGCTCCTGTGGCACATGCTGTTGAAACACTGTGATTGGGACCCTGGAAACCATACTTCATTCCAATTTGCCCAGCTGCCATGTTAGTGAGGATTCGTGGTACAAAGTATGGGCTAACTTTGCTGTATCTGTTCTGTAGAGCCTGACCTGTGGCTATGACATCATTTAAGTCAACCATTCCCATTCCCACTGCCACCCCTGTCCGCTCCTTCTCTCTCTGGTCCTCAGGTTGCCAGTTTGCATCCCATAAGGCTTCTTTTGCAGCCACCAGGGCATAGGAAGTAGCAGGCGTCATGGTACGAAGTTCACTGAGACTGAAGTGAGCCTCAGTGTTCAGTTGCCCCATGTCATTACCCCGTGGCACACTGGCCGCCACTTTACACGGCATCTGAAGGTATTTGAAGGGTGACAAGTTTTTTAACAGACCCCAAGAGGTATCATACAAAAACAAGCATAATACTGAAGTGATCAATGGTTAGTATTAATTGTATACAGTTGCTACCATATTGTATTTCCAAAAATTGAAGAATTCAGAGTAAATGTTCTGTTGTCAAACATGAATTTCACAAAAATATTACAATTGCTGATGAATAAATGGTCATTACTCTTCAGGAATTTAAGGTTTTAAGTAAGTGATGTGTTTTGACTGTTCTTTTGTTTTGTTTTGTTTTTGTCTCAAACCAACTACTAAACCTAATACAGACTTTTAAGAACAAGATGCAACTAGACAAGTAGGGCTATTTGGTGAATAATCCTCAAATTGCACTCTTTGCAACTGTATGATTAAACTTCAAGTACCAACAACGTCATATACTGTAGTCTCCAGAATTTGGCACCGTCTACATATATATACAGGTACAGTACTGGTCCACAGGGATAAAAAAAGCAATGACAGTTGGAAATAGCTAATATCGGTACCAGTATTTCTAATAATGCAGAGTATTATGCAACCCAAGTATCCTACACCTTCAGCTTGGTAAGCCAGACATCCGAGACTATCTCCTATATGTCATATGGGCAACTCTTTAAACTTACCATAAGTAAATTTTTAGCTTGTATCACAACATTAAAGAAGAGATTAGGCTAATGTACCTGAGAGTATTGTGGATCAGTCAGTGCAGCTGTAGCCACTTTTCCAGCTGTAAGTTGAAGCCAGTTTTGAGGAGCACCAACTCCTAAGGGGGTCACCAGTCCCAGACCTGTTACCACAACTCTTCTCACAGACCCCATCACTCTGTAGAAACATTTATAAGTTGACAAAAAATTTAAGTAAACATCCATTATTTTGTTAGTTGCAAGATTTTGACATGGCTATTGTACTTGGTGTTGCTGTTACAATCTGGTGTCGGAGTCTAATTTAATGTAATGTGCTTTTGGTATATTATGTATGCTCTATATTATGCAGCCTGTTTAGCAGAAGAGACATAGAATGCTGTGATAGAATAAAAGTAGTTTGAGGTAGGTGAGGACCAAAGCAAGAAGCTTGCTCAGTGCTCACTTGTGAAATGAAAGAGCGAATGAGATCCAAAATCATGACCAATTTGATTGAGATGACAAGACACATTGCGATTCAAGGAGCATAGGCCTAGTAAGGGGGAGAGATGGATAGATGAAGGTAGAGTGATCCAGAGTTGACCAGCTGTGTACCGTACATGACAGAACGAGAATACCAGTTAATAATCAATATCAATTAAATCCCAACAAAACTCAGAAAAACTAGGAAACATATCCCCGTAGGGGGGTATTACCTGCATTAGTGATGTGGGAAATACTTTAAGGGTTTTGGCGCCCCTTTGGCCCCAGCCACTAGCTTTTAGTTCTTCAACTGTCTCTCTTTTCTTTCTATTTCCTTCCTGCTTGCTGTCTCACCTCTCTATCACCTTTTTCTGCCGCTATATGACCTTGCTGTTGCGGCGCCTAATATCAATCAATCAATCAATCTAGGAAACATATAGAGGAATTATTGGCATAATTCATAAATTTACCAGTTAGTAAGTATTGAAGTGATGGCTCTAGATGAAATTGGTATACTGATGTTTCTCAGTAATACCTTGTTAAAGGATAGTGTAAAGGGAAATGTAATAAAGTTCATATGTGTTCCCTGCTTTCTTCCCACTTATTCCTTCGATTCTACATAGTACATTTCACAGCTCACTTGGAACATAGAGCTAACTTCCCAAAAATCCCTATCAATTGCTACAAACCTATTCTTTA
Source organism: Petrolisthes cinctipes (assembly GCA_033782935.1). Classification (NCBI taxonomy): domain Eukaryota; kingdom Metazoa; phylum Arthropoda; class Malacostraca; order Decapoda; family Porcellanidae; genus Petrolisthes; species Petrolisthes cinctipes. Next base: position 68,165 of record JAWQEG010002958.1, on the reverse strand, counting down.
CACATCATCATTACAATCACATGCTACAGAAAGTAAAGTCATTTACTGACTTTTCTGTTTAATTTCTCTCTGTATGAAGTCTCGGTATTTATTGAAAGAATTACCGTTTTGTAGCAGTGTTGCCAGATCCGGCTGGGTCCCAGTATTTTACCCCTGTCATTTATTGTACTTTATCACGGTTATTTCCCGGTAGTTTGCCCAGGTTAGGTCCCGGTAGTCTGCCCAGGTTAGGTCCCGGTAGTCTGATGTGGTCTAGGTTAGGTTAGGTCAGGTCAGGTAAGGTCAGACTAATTTCAAAATGCCCCATTTGAATATGCCCTATCTTGGAAATGGGGCATTTGCGGAGGAAATGCCATAGAAGAAAATAGTCTTAGAATGGTCTAAATAAGTAGTAATGAAGGTAGAAAAACCGTACCCAATAACGGTAATTCATTCAATATTTACCGAAGTCTCCTTTTGGTTTACTTCCGCTTATTTTTTCCATGTTCAATAATTACAGTACCTAAGTTACATGACTCGTTAGCACTCTTAAGTTAGTTCTGTATAATTTTAACGTGACTTCTGATGAATTTGAGGAATATTACATCATCTGCAAACATTCCTCCTCGCCTGTTATTATGTACTTTCACATCCTATTACTTCTAATATGGGAAAACGATACTGTACTTGTATTCTCGTACAATTGTACAATACCAAATATTACCAATATAAAAATTCCTAAGATAATCCCTGCTTGGCAACTCCTTTGTTTACATTGAAAGGTGCCGGTTTACTGATATAGGGTTAAATATAATTATGGGAGAAGTCAATTTTCAAGTGTATGAGTTTAATAAATAGAAAAATAGTTGTAAATGGTACTGAAACAAAAATTTTGCAATAAATATACATATGAGTACCTGTTTGGTGTAAATTAGTTGGGTGGGAACCGTGACGGGATGTTTTGTTGGTCAGGCTTTCATCGGGGTAGAGTAACATATAAGCTATAGTTAATTAATATATATAATTTTAACAGCAAATACTTCGCATCATGCAAACATTATCTTGCTTTGTGGTGTGGAGATATAGGTCATGTGAGTTACTGGATATGGAATTCGAAATCGATAACAAATTTAGTTAAAACATTTGATGCCACGCAGTCGACCACAGTCTGAACGTAATATTATTACTGATATAGAATTAATCATCTCGTATCGGGGGGAGTGCCAGCAAGGGACTACCAACAGTGCCAGTTATCAAATGTCAGTACTAATGAGGTGACAACACTACCAACACCTCTCTCGGATCACACACGGATGATATAAACTCCATTTGTTTTTGTTAAGGTAAGATTTCAGCAGCTTAGGTGTAAGTTACGTCTATTAAATTGCTATATTAGTTAAATTTGATGTGAAAAGGGAAGTGCTGTAACTCATAATGCAGTTTGGATGGATTAATGATAACTCTACTGGTTAAATTTACTATCAGACAATAGGTTCATTTTACTAAATTATAGTCAATAAATTGCTAAAGGTCTAATCAAGGCTGCAATACTGTACTAGATTTGTACGAAGGGATAAAACATCATTCCATTGCTGCTTGTTGGTCAACTCTGCTTGCATTGGTGTGGATATTTTGATTTAAGGCATCCTTTCTGAAAACTTTGACCTCATAGTACCTAACGTTATATCTTTTGCTTTACAGTTCCTATTTTTTCCCTTTCAAACCACATTTGGTCAAAATCTTGCTTTTTCAGTCTGTCCTTTGGCATGAATATGGTTTTTATTTTTTCTAACTAGTAAGCTAGTATAGTATTCATATGTATCTTTATACTTTAAAGGGTTTTGGTGGGCAATGTTAAAACAAGAAGTGAATGGACATACCTTAAGCTGTGTGCCCTCCTTTTCAGATTATATGGCATGATGATGGCTGAGGGAAACTTTAGTATTCTTTTCATCCTTTTGCTGTCTGTCTCACTCTTTGTCTTTGAAGGGTCGTGTATGAAGGTGAGATTCATTCCTGAAAAATTTTAGTGCAGTAGGCCTTCACTTTCTTATGATATACGGTATCATAATACTGCGGTATCACCATTTTCACATCATGAACTTTATAGAACATAATTACTGTTGTGACAATTTTTAGGCCAGTAGACTTATTCTATTATCATATACCATATAATTCTACATTTAGGAGTACCGGTATTCTCTTAGTTCTATATTCTACTGTAGTCCACAAAAAGAGTTGCATAATCATATCATATACTATACCATACCTGCAATACTAATGATTTAGTGCAAGTGTGATAAGTGAAGTACATTACAGTGCTTTACCTCTGATAAGAAGTTTAATTTTAACACCATGGTCAGGCAGGTGAAAGGAGCTTTGAAATTGACTACAGCACAGATCAGTTCAGGAAAGATGGCCAACCCTTCCACTACATATCTGGCTCCATCCACTACTTCAGAGTGCATCCCACTGACTGGCGTGATCGTCTCAGGAAGATGCGCATGGCTGGGTTTAATGCTGTACAAACGTGAGGAATTATTACTTTTTCAGGTTACTATTATTTGAATGAATGTGTTCTTTCAGTCTTGATCTTGATGGATAAAAAATACTGAAACCTGTAAAAGGAAGGGTGTGAGTAAATTATTTAAACAAAGAGTAAAGTAATGTATTTTTAGATAGTATAGACATGTAAAAAGAATAGATGAGACTAGAGTGGTGACAAAGGTGCATGAGAGAGAATAAAAGGGGCAAAGAGAATGAAGACCATGGAGAAGATGCTATGAAGTGGTGAAGTATTGTGTAAAAAAGTGTGGATTGGGAATGGGTGAAGCACTCCTCCATGCAAGTCTGTTCAAGCTGGCAATGCAGTTTTGACTTGACAGTTCATGGACTTGTCTCCTGTCACTAAGGCTAAGTGAAAGAACTTTCGTTGGTAATACAAAAACTTGGAGAAAGGAGCTGAGACTTATATGGGATTGGAAGAGAGAGTGACCCTCTTCAAGGGTTGTCTTTCCCTTTTCTTTATTTTTGATTTAATTTTTCCATCCCTGGGCCTGGAAACCCCAGCCCCTTGAAAAAAGAGAAGTTGATGATCTTTTTTTAGAGCAGGTAATTTCCATACTACAGGTACTTTCTTGTTATTGTGCAGTAATAGCTAAAAAGGGAATTTATGGAGATTCACTTATGTTTTGTAGCTGACTGATTTATTGGCCACACAACGTAACTATACATGAGTGAAAAGTGGTGATGTGTGACAGGTGTTTGTAGACAGGGTATTTTGAAAAGAGTTTTATGAGGAGCCATTATATTGATATTGATTTACTATTACTTCTTCAAATCAAAATGATGTCTTCATGTTGTAGTAATGGCTTAAAATATACAGTATGATTACCACTCAATAAGCCGTTAAGTTAAAACTTAGCAAGCCCTGGAGTTCAGATTCATACCTGAATGTAGATTTTATTATACATAAAACACTCGGCCTAATGTGAAGGTTTGTGCCCCAACTTTGTAATATATTTTATTAACCACTGTACTAGATAATGGTTAGCAAACAAACCCCTTCCCCAATGTAACCTCATTCGGTATTCCATGAAGTCAGAAGAGATTGCCATAGTAATATTCCTCTTCATCCCTGTAGAGGGAGTAGAGGCCTGATCCTGGATTACCTTTTCTAGATCATTTAAGGTGTGGCAGCCATTTTAATGGCCTGTTTGATATATCATGAGTGAAAACAGCCTAGTTTCATCAAAGGGACTCGAAGTGATGAGACCTTGAGGCATAAAATTTATATCAATAATAAAATATTTTGGATGTACCAGTGACCTGTAATGAGTGTAGCTGCTAACAGTTAAGAAAAAAGTACAGGCTGTAGGAAATTGTGTAGTCATTCTTTTTATGCATCCAAATAAAAGAAACTGAACTGTTTAATACAGAAGACCAATATTTTGTTAAACTCTTGGTGACAGTATTGCATAGTGGTCATTATTATTAACTTGTGTGTTATATAGGGTGAATATGGATACTAAAGTCTTTGATGATGATATAATCAGGAATATATGGTTTGGAAGAAACCAAGCACATAACGGTAACTAAAATCTACTGTATAGCTACGTAACATCACAACTTTTCACCTGTGTGTAGCTACGTGGAGTGGGCAAGCCATGAACCAGAGCCAGGGATGTATGACTTCACAGGGATGCTCGACCTGGAGACCTTCATTAAGACTGCTCAGGAAGAGGACCTGTCCGTCATACTCAGATTGGGACCTTTCATTGATGCTGAAAGGGACATGGTGGGGGACATGTTATTAGTCTCCAGTGCTGTCCAGTATATGTCTTTGTTTTATTGTTTCTCTCTCAAAATTAAGTTATAATGTTGCCTGCTTCATACTCAGCTTGAGAACTTTTATTGATACCAATCAATACCAATAGTGGAGTCACATATTCATGAACAGCTGTATTTTATTGTGCTATCTTAATCTCTAAGGTTATTTTTCTTCTAGAAGTTTTCTGTTTTAATTATTGTTTATAGTCAGTGGTTTGGGAACTTTTATTGATATTGAAAGGAACATGCTTGGGTTTGGTTTTAGGTATTACAGTTTCATCTATTTTTCATACTCGTGTCTTTCTCATGATTTTTCTTTGTCCACCTTGGCCTGGTTCCATGTTTGTGCCTATCAAAAGTTTTATAGTCTTCTAATTAATCATTTTAGTGAATATCAGTGTCTTGTTTTATGAGTAAAATTCTAAAGTTTTCTTGTTGCTCTCTTCATAGCTGGGGCCTTGTAAGATATAATTTTGATAATTTTAATTGTTAAAATAAAGGTACAGGCATTAACATTGTTTAAAACACTGTTTGTTTACTATACAGCAGCTTCAGTACTTAATAGTCAACTGTACTGTACATAGGATACATGGCGACATAATGTTATGAAAGGAAATATTTGGGGTCTGAATATTTCTTTTTTTCTTTTCCTGTGGATTTTTATGAACTCAATTTCCCATGATACTTTTGAGTTAAGCTATTCAGATACATTATACTGTTTCCTACGTACAGCTATTGAGTAATTAACAAGTTTAGTGTTTTGAATTATTGTTCATCCCTTCTGATCTCCTGTCATAATGATGCATTTTTTTATATAGGCTAAAGACCTTAATTGTGGTGTTTTCCCAGGGAGGCCTACCTTACTGGCTGCTCCACATGAACCCTGAGATGCGTTTGAGGACATCTGACCCAAGTAAGTGTCATGTACTATTTTCCAGTTAAATTATATATAACAATCTTTACCATGCTAGGATTGTGAATATTGAGATGTAAATTCCGAGGTACTGCACCTGTATAACTTGATACAATTTGCAGTAACTCCTTTCTGACATTTCAAGCCCTTTTTGCCTGGCACTAGATATCTCTGGCCACTTGGATGTTACTTTTTGGTTTATCTTCCTTGACCTCAAGCATGTTTTGAGTCTGCTCCTTCTATTGTTTTTTCAACCCCTACTGGGTGTTTCGTGACGAATGACAATAATTTACAACAGTGATTTTTTGTGAAATTTGGAGTATATTTTGTTTTATAAACATATGCTCTCTGCAAACCCAGGGTGCCAGGAGATGAGTATTCTTTGAAGTATTTCAGTAGTGTATACTGTATATTAAGAGCTTGTATTCTGTCAGCACACTTTAAGAAGCTCATTTTCTGCTAAAAGTAAGTATTGCAGCCACCATTTCAAGCAGCTGCTAAAACTAATACTGATAATGCTGCTATTACTACTACTACTATTACTGCTACTACTAATACTAATACTACAACTACTACTACTGTACTACGAATGATAATAATAATAATATTAATAATAATAATGACAATACTGTAGTACAAATTAGAATAACGTTAATTCACTACATCCTTGTTCTCTTTCCTGTTCAGCTTACTTACAGTATGTGGATCGTTGGTTTACCTCAGTGCTCTTACCTAAAGTCAAACCCCTACTGTACGAAAATGGTGGGCCTATCATCATGCTACAGGTGAGAATAATGGGTACTGGGAAATGGTATTGAGAAATTTACCTTTCATATATACTGTATTTTTATATATATACTGTATTTTTTCATTAATAAAAAAAAAAAATTATTATAATGTACTGTTTTTTATCAATGTTGTCGTGATTTTTATTGTAAATCTATTTTAGAATTTTCCTTGCTAGAAAATTCATATTAACTTTACAGCATTATAATTGGATGCAATAATATTATTGAATAAGGTATTTAGTTTTGTTTGTCAAGTATAGTACCATTTCATGTTTTATCTTAATATGTTAGTGTACATTATAGTCAGTGTATTATATAGAAAATTGAAAAAGAAGAGTCTTTTATCTAGTAAGATAACATTATATCTGTACAGTACTGGGAACTGACAGATGTGTTGTAGCTAACTAGTGAGTTGGTGGGAACCAGTGGAGTGCCTTCCTGGTGTATAATTACTGTATCATTTTACCCAGTGTCCTCTTTTTATAAATAATATACTGAACAGATAACCACAACACAACAGTTGTTGTTGTTGTTGAAGTTGTACAGAAGACATGAATCACAAGAAAATAATGTTTCTGTATCATTTTCACCATATACAGCAGTTGCTTCAATACTGTATAGGGTTCTCTAAGGCAAAGTATATACAGTAGGCATATACATTTATGTGTGAGCATGATAAGTACTCTTTTAGTTATGCTATTAGAAGTGGTGAGTAAATTATTCTCTTTAGGACTGATTCATAGGTTGTTTATTGTTTCGAGAGTGAACTTTGTTGCTGAGTGTTTTCTACTTGCTATCAGTATACTGTACTTGTATATATTATCACCGGTTGGTTCCCAGCTAGACTTAGGGTGTGGCCTTTGAACTCCTCCAAAGCCAATCATGTTATCCTTTGTCACATTCCCTCCATTACCATTAATGATTTGTTGATCAAAATCCTTCAATCTTGTATATGTGTCATTTTTTGTGTTACATGTACAGTCAGCGGCAAAAGCCGTGTCTCCTCACTTAGCATTTCTTGAGGGATTACATAAAGGACAATCATTGAACCAACACATTCACCATGCAGAATTACAATATCCAGGGGGAAAATTACTAAAGTACTCTGGATTTTCAATTTTCAAGCCTGTGAAGTTTATATATCTATGCTGTACTTCATGACTTGGCAGATGTGGCGAAACAACTTTTGCTGCCGACTGTACTATGCTTATCTTGCAAATTTTTCCCAGTTTAATTCTGACTCTTCCTGTCTTTTAAGAGCACATGTAATGCTTTGAGGTTATGGTACTATTATTGTATATTATTACAGTGGTACTGGCAGTAGGTAGAAGAAATTTGCAAACTTGTGTCTTCTCTGGTGCAGGTTGAGAATGAGTATGGAAGCTACCCAAGCTGTGACTTTTCCTACACTGGACACATGAGGGACCTGGTGAGGAACGGTGTGGGGCTGAATGCAGTCCTCTTCACCACTGATGGAGACGGTGTTGGCTTTCTCAAATGTGGCAAGATCCCTGAAGTCTATAGCACTGTTGATTTTGGCTCTGGTCAGATTTTGATTATTTTTGTTTTAAATTTATGGGTTTGTAGTCTGTAGCACAGTTGATTTTAACCCAATTTGTTATTGAAACTGATTATGAACAATACTCAATTTATTGAGCTTGATTTACATACAGGCAGGGAATTGAAAGTAATGTACTGTAACTATGATCCCAATAACGTTAGGAAGTGCAAAAAGTTTTAATTGTAGAGAAAGTCACATCAATCACAAATACCTTGAAACTTTATCCCAGTCTGGATAATATATATAAGAGTTAGCACCTTACAGTTTGGAGGTTATTTGTTTAGATAAATGTACTCCAAAAAATATTGTGTCAGAGCTTACCATTTCATTGGTCTCCAGGGACGGATGTGAACAAGGCATTTGATACGATGAGACTCTTTGAACCACATGGTCCTCTGGTCAACTCTGAGTATTACCCTGGCTGGCTGGACCACTGGAGCTACCCTCACAGCACTGTAGATGCTCAGGTAACTTATCATCATCAAAATTTTTTATTTCATTCTTTCATCTCTGCAGCTCCAACCCCTTGAAAAAAGGGAAATTGGGTATTGATGATGAAAGTTGTATCTTATACAAGCTACTTGACATGTAACTTAAATTTATCTCATATCACATTATATTGGATTATGAATTAATAGGAATTAAGTACACTGAACACCCATAATAACAAAATCAGTCCATGCCTATTAAACCTGTACTAACCTGTTCTTCACACAGGCTGTGGCCAAGACCCTTGATGAGATGTTAGCTATGAATGCATCAGTTAATATGTATATGTTCCATGGTGGAACTTCCTTTGGCCTCACAGCAGGTATGATTCCTAACATCCTGTTCAGTCTCATATTAGAGTTTATTCTTCCTTGTAAACTGCTTAATCCATCCATAGTCAGTATGGAAAGGATTTTATGGATGCTTACCCAAGTGGTCCTCTTTTGTATTTCCTGTGAAGGATTACTTTCCCATGATAACACTTACCCACTCTTATCTAATGATGTACTGTATTTCCAGCCAAATAATTCAGATTATTCCTTTAATACTGAGTATGCTTATGAGTGAGGGAGTAGATCTTGGAATTTTCTCCAGCTGAAAGGGCACTGATGCTCATACTGTACAGTATTATATCATGTTGTTTTCCATTATTGATACAGTTCTGCAAATTTTTGATATATGGAAGAATTTTGGTGGGAAATGAGGAAATATAGTACTGTACTGTAATACAGTAGTTTTTGTTTTATAAAAATCATCACTCAGTTGGATTTTTCCTAAATTAACTACAGTACTGACAAACTAAATAATTATTATTGTTAAGACTATACTATATTAATTAGCATGTTGTTGAGTACTTTCATGTATTAAAGCATATACATGAATTTGTTCCAGGTTCCAACAAATACTCAAACTTCCAGGTATGTCCCACCTCATATGACTATGATGCCCCTCTCTCAGAAGCTGGTGACCCTACTGAAAAATACTGGATCCTACGCAACATTACCAAAAAGGTAACTTGTTCTATATGAATTGTCTTAAAACATCAGAAGCAGTTGATGATGGGATCTGAAAATGGTTGAGTACAAAGTCAGGCCTCACTTAAGTTTTATCATCATTCATTTCCACAGTCTGTAAGAATACTGTTTGTAGACACTATAGTAGTTATTTGCTAGTTTTCTGTAACATGGGAGGTACAATATTGTTGAAGCTTGTATAGCAGTCACACTATTCTTCCCAACTACAGTATCTGCCCCTGCCCTCTGGAGATGTGCCGCCACCTTCCACCAAGGAGAGCTATGGCAAGGTACAGATGGCCAGCCTGGGAACTGTGAACCAGCTGTCTACTAAACTCACATCTGTGTGGAGTAAGTGGCCCTTGACCTTTGAGGCCTTGAGGGTTGCCAATGGACTGGTGGTGTATCAAACATCAATACCTTTCCGAACTGTGAGTACTGTATACCGGTAAGCCATTATTGAACTACATATTATTTAAAAGTTTGAATATAAAAGAAAGGTCATGTAGAGGAGGTCATGCACAAACTGTTTAATGTATTCTCTGTTAAACTGGAAGTGGATTACATATGTAGTTAACCTTTGATGATATATACCTTAGTATATTTGTACATCAGCAAGTGAATACAATATGTATGCAGTCAAGAATGAATGCAAGGATGTGTAACAATGAGAAAAGGGTCATGTGAGCCTACGTAAAAGCATCTCTTGATTATACAGTATTTTGGTATATTATATATGCAAGTTAATTTATATTAAATCAAGTGCAGTATTCAAGGATATATATTAAATACTGTAATTATACTGTCCAGGCTGACCCAGCACCATTAGCCATCAATGACGTACATGACCGAGGATACGTGTACGTGGATGGTGTATATGTGGGAACAGTCGATCGTCAGCAGGAGCTCTACACTCTCCCTATCTCTGCTCGCATCAATGCCTCACTGGCTATCATTGTCGAAAGCCAGGGACGCATCTGCTTTGGTGCCGATATCAATGACTTTAAAGTGACTATTGGAACTCAGTTTGTTTTTCTCTCTTGCTTGTTTTTATTTCAGATTTATATTTATGTTACATATACAGTACCATAAACATTGTCTAATGTAGAAGGTTTAAACTGCTCTTAAGATTTATTTGAAAGTATGATTGGCAGACCTATGACTTCTAGGGCTTTTGTTCCCTTTTAGGTTGTTGTATCAAGATTTATCATTGTCTTTGACACACTTCTGTCACACATGAATAATAATCCTTTTGCACTAAAACCTCATAATTTTTGTGCAATACATTTCCAGGGCTTGACAACTAATGTGACAGTAAGTGGACACCAGCTGGAAGGGTGGACCATTATACCTCTGCCCCTTACTAACAACTCCCGCCTGGCAGCTTCCCTTACCCACCTGCCACTCTTCTCATCTCAAGATGCCTTCAGTGAGGGCCGGATGTCATTTTTCCAGGGGACGTTCAATGTGTCGGCTGAAGGAAGTCAACCTCATGACACTTTCCTCAGACTTGATGGCTGGAGCAAGGTCAGACTTAGGGGCCAGGAAGTAGTGTCATAGTAAATAGGATAAAACTGACAGCAAAGCAACATTACAAGCATAACTTTTAAGCTCTGACATATCCTCATGGGATACCTAGTCATTGCTATGATTACAGGTCTATAATTAACCATGATATAATTTGGTGCATTGTGTAGATGGTGGTCATACTACAGTATATCACGCAGATTTATCCAGAAAATTAAATACAGATTATAAATATTGAATGAAAAGTTGTTGTATCACTCTGTTATCAGGTTCTGTCCAGCTGCTAACAGTTTTGTGCATTGTATGGAAGGCAACCTGCATCTTTGTTTTATGTGTATATAATAACAAAAGATTTTTTGGAATGAAAAAAGGTTTTTATTCTGATATGTGATGGTTTAGTTATTCTAGCATTATCTCCTGTTCATTCATATATTTTTATTGCAATTTCAGCTACAGTTATTAACTTCTGATGAATTATAGTTGACCACAAGTCACCTTGTAGTACAGATAAGTACAAAGTACCATAATTTCCTAACAGGGCCTGGCTTGGGTGAATGGATTCCTGTTGGGTCGGTACTGGCCGGAGGTTGGTCCACAGGTGACGTTGTATGTTCCTCATGGAGTCCTCAGCCAAGGTACCAACACCCTCTTGCTGTTGGAGTATGAGGCTGCCCCATGCCTTACTCCCGACATGTGCTATGTCACATTCACTGACACTCATGTTATCAATGGTCCCACTCCTCTCTAAGTAAAGAATAGTAATATGATAGTATTTTTGTGGGGTAGTTAGACATTCTTATTTTTAAAAGTACAATCATTGACACTTCTGTATGCTATAAATTGTCTCCCTTCTGATAAAGCCATTTTGATTTGTACCCTGAGACAGCTTTGTGGCTGTAAAGTAATGCCATGTTTGTGGAGTCACATCACTGGTTTTTATTTAATCATTCGCTTGTTTGGTATTTAAGTTAGCAAATAATTTTGTCCTCATGAAATTTGTTCACAAATTAAGTTCCTTTTTAAATGCCCAAAATTTAAGTCCAGGTACAGTATAAGTGTTAATTATGCATTCTTCTAGGACTTTAATTAACTCATCACAGGATCACAACTGAGACTCATGTCATTAGTGGTCCTACTCCCCAGTTAATGAAAAACTGTGTTATGGGCCCAATACATACTGTATTATCTTGTAGAGGTAAAGTAATCAAAATATTATGGTCAGCCACTCATTTAATGGTTCATCTTTACAATATTTCTCTTTGTGAAACTGTTGTGGTTTTTAAGTACAGGAATTTGGAATAATCCTGGAAATGCACAATTTGATTAAGATGTCTCCTAGATGATATGACCAAGAAAGAGTTTGTATTGTAAACCCTCCCTGTTTAAGAAAGAAAAGTACAAAACAGTATAGTATAAGAATTGATGGAAGTGTTAACAGATTATTGATAAAACATCGTTTTCTTATGTAATTCAGAGAAGCCCATATTACCTCCTGTACAGTAAACACTACTGCTCTAAAATGGCAATAACATATTGAGAGCACCACTTCTTTAACCTATTATCAATCAGTCATCTACATGAAATACTGGTACTGTATCTTTATTGTTTCACATGTACTATTGGCCACAAGAATTCATACACACGCAGTTGTTTTCAAGGGTTTACAATATACAGAAAATGTAAGACTATGTAACTGCAATACAACATTATTATTAGGTTTGTTATTTAGCAATCATTGAGTCTCTTGGTAGAACATTCATTGCAGTACTTCCAGAATAATGACCTCTCTTTCTATATAGCCTGTGTAAGAATTCCTGTGGCCAACCGTACCTTTACAACTTTATTAGAAACCACCTTGATCATAAATGCAGAACTTATTCTAACATTGTTACTTATATATGAAGAGCAAAAATTCATTTTTCTACACAGAATCAGGGTAAATTCTGTGGAGCGTAAATATACCATGATGCACATCTCTTTTTAGTTTACATGTACAGTACAGTACCTGTATGTGCAAACACAGTTTAACACACACACAAAAGTGTGCAGAATACATTTACATATCAGAAGGTACGGCATATTTTTATGCTGTTGTACAGTACAGTCAGTAGCAATAATTTATAAAGTTAATGCCAGAATCAAGTTTTTATATGAAATATGTATACTTAATGTTTATCTCTATACAATTTGTAATAAAGAACAATAATTTTTAGAGGGAGAAGAGCTGTGGTAACAGCCATAAATGTTTCAGGTAAAAGTAAATGCAGATATGTAATTAGAAGTGTGTATAACCAAAAGGTGTAGGATAAATTAAAAAAATTCCTGATTTGGATGTATGTTGGTAAAAAGTAAGAAAGTTTTTATAATTTGCTTATTAAGTAGAATTCATAAATCACTGGCTGATATGTTTTACCTGGCCACAACTGTACATATGTGGGGATGTTAATAAATTCAGGATTGCATTCTTGAATATTGGAGTCTTACTGCATCTATAGATTATATTATTTACAGTGTCTGTAGGCTATATCCCTATGACCCCTAGCTTGTTCCTACCGGGTACCGGGAGAGAAACTTGTGAGGACCAGCAGGTATTTAGTACAGTACATCATTTACTTGAAAAAAAAAAAAAAAAACTGAAAACAAAAGTATTTAAAAATTAAAAGATATTGGTAGTCACATTTAGACATGCGTTGAAAATAATGTGAAGTTAACCATGAGCGTGAATTAATACTTTGGTATATAATTTGTGGTGTCATCACTTGCGTCATGTTTTCCATTTTGAGTAATGATCTCTGGTTGATAGAATACTTGCAGTTAGAACGAACTTTAGCCGTTAGATTAAATGAGAATTCATTGACAGTTATTAGTACAGTGTAACGAAGTAATACTTTGAATCTGGAACTTCCCCACGAACACGAACAGTGAAATTTTCCTAAAGACAACCTTGACTTAACTCAGATAATTTTCTTGCCCTAAGACCTAATGTAATGAAATCTATGCCTGTAGAATAGTAATACTTTTAATGTGTTATAATGTTTGAAATGTGAGTATCCACTTTAATTTGTTGGTATAGGAGACAAAATAAAACTTGTAAATTTTAGAACATGGGAAATCCTTACCATGCGAGAAAGATGCCAGATGTTGCTTGTTATAAGTGGTATTTACTTTTTATATAATAATAATTGAAGTTTTTTACTCTGCACAGCACATTTAATTTAGGATGAACGAGAGTAGTTTATTACAATTATAAGTTCATTTCCTTGGCATACATGATTAGATGGGTAAAATTATATGACACAGCAGGTAACCAACTTCCAAGAACCTTGAGCTCTCCCGGGTCTCCCAAGTCCCAACTCTCAGTTGGTGAATACCGTGATGCAACCCTGCAGGATATCCAATGGTGAAGCTTTACTACCCCTGCCCCTGTGCTCCGTGACGTCAATCGTGATCGTCACTCGTCAGTTTACGAGATACTTTTGGATTGAGAGGGTGTATTCTAAAGAAGCAGTGTAGTTCGAACTTTCTTACGTTTTCCTTGACTCGATTTTAAAGGTAAGTTTTTTGTGGAAACGACTGTACCTATATAGTAATCCTGCACACCGTTTAATGTCAAGTATAGACAGGTAAGGATGGTGTACTGTATAATATTGTTATCTGTCTCCTTACAGGACAAAATATGGGAGGAAAGGAGTTGGTACGGTACTGGGGTTGGAATACTAAAGAATAAATTCGATACTTTTTAACACAGCTATGGTACAGTCGGCCTCAGGCATTTGTATACAGTGTATACCACTGTGACATCAAAGGTTCATAACCAGAAAATTCTCTATAGTATTTTCCTAACGCCAAACTTTTCTAGTAATTTTATGTGGCTCATACTTGAATCAGTCATCAGAACAATGCCTACAGTAAGTGCAGAATAAAGATCCCTTTTAACCCATGCTCTGTGTACGAATCCTGAGGCCGACTGTACATGGTAATGGTATGGACTACGGGTTGTGCTGAATGAGTGATTGACAGCTATAATAGGGCGTGACGAATTAACAGTGCGTCAGTGTATAGGAAAAATCACCATCTGACACTCGACTTCCTGTTGATAGGCTACAATATATTCGCCATTATTCAGTGAAATGAAACTTCAATAACTCCGTACGTGTCTCCACTAATCAACCCGTAGGGAGCATGCCTTCAACATGTAGGAAATTAATTCTACAAGGATTTTAATGGGTGTCCTTTTTTAGACCCGAACCCCCTTTTTTTTATATCTTTAACTGTCCCTCATTAGTCTCCATTCTTTCTTATTCACTCTTACTTGGTGTCCCCCCTAAATTAATGGTACAGTACAAACAATTAATTAGGTCTTTCTGGTATAGGCTAAAGGAGGTTGTACAGTTTTTCATCCACTTTACAGGCTCTTACGCAGCTATTATTATTATTATTATTATTAATTGGATGAAGTCAATTATAAAGCCAGTTTACTTGCATCATCTGAAATTGTGGTCTTGGATTTCCCCACGTACTGTAACATCAAGTCAGAACTCGGAACAAGGTTACTTGCGTACAGTACGTCTATTACCAGTCGATACGACTCGAAACTGAAGTGTGGTATATGAATGGCAGTTAACACTTTGCATTATAACATTCACTGCTCTCCTTTCATTTAGGTGGTAGCCTACTATATCGTTACTTTAAATTCATATAAGGCAGAAACAACGCATATCTAGGACCCATGATGAATAGGCAAACCATTTCTATACCAAGGTCAAACTACTTCTGTACGTATCAGCAGATGTACTGTACAGTACTCTGTGTATAGTACAATATTATCAAGAATTGCACTTGACCCGATGAAATAATAATGACATAAGGATATTTAAAATATTTGAGAAGTAGGCCTACTGGAATATGACCCAAATTAAGCCATTTTCTCATGACACTGAAGGAACGTTAATTTAAATGCAGGTAGCAGGAATTTAACGCGTAAGAATAAAGACAGAAGCAACAATTTTCCTCCGCATTACCCCAATCAAGGAATATTATTATTGTTATGTATCTGATAGTTTGCGTTCATAAGTGTACTTGCGTATAATAATGAAATCATAAAAGCCAACTGAAAACATAATGCAGGCCTTGACGATCACCGTTGAGCGAGCACATAGAGGAAATGCCTGACACAGGCATTACGTTACAGTGATATGTATTTGATTACGAAGTCAGGGATAATTCAGGCATAACGGGTCGTACTATGGTTTAAAGTAATAGCACTTTCACCCTCAGTGTCTCCTCAGTAGGAGTGTATGGCAAGTTGGCAACCCTGAACTATAATAGGAAAACTCTGCTCCGGGGAATCCCAGCTCTCCGTGCCGTGCCTTCCCTTGACGATAAAGTTTATACCAGGCTGTAAGTTTCTGTTTTTGCGAAGGTTCTAAAGAGTTGTTTACCTGCCTATTCAGAGGACAAACAAATCTCATAAAATAGATAAGAAAAGGCAGAGGCTACACCTACCGATATGGGGGTTGGGCTGGAGAGGGAATGAATATGACGTCATATAACTCAATAGCACTCTATTATTATTATACAAGCAGTCAAAGCATACACCTACTTTCACAAAAACAACCCAATACAAACAAATACTGACAAGCTATAATATGCACCATTTATAGCCTACCTTATTATTTTACAACCCACGTAGTGTACAGTAGCGGTCAAAAATAATCATCCATATAGGGG
This sequence comes from Petrolisthes cinctipes, assembly GCA_033782935.1. Lineage (NCBI taxonomy): Eukaryota > Metazoa > Arthropoda > Malacostraca > Decapoda > Porcellanidae > Petrolisthes > Petrolisthes cinctipes. The sequence continues at coordinate 51,836 of JAWQEG010002958.1, read as the reverse complement.
TAACTCCCGTAAGAGTTTGACAGCTGTGGATTATGCATATGAACTGCGCCAGGAAAAAAAAAAAAAAATTAGAGAATTGGGAAACCGGAAACCCTCCGCCAAGCCTATATTCCCACAATTTCCCAGAAAACAGTGATGTCCATTGTAATTGTTCACCCAGACTGATATACTAGTTTGGACACCACAACTTTAATTAAAGTGTTCCTCAGTTTATAATGTTGAGTAGGAAATGGCCATACAATCAAAACAATAATATGTCAATGTACAACCCGTTTACAATTAGCCATAAAGGATTACATTAGGAAATCAGTAGGCTACGCGGTAACCAGACTGAGGGCGTTACTGTTCATATACTGATCTATTGTATTTTTGTATGTAATTATATTTCACTGAATAAATACAGTATGTCAATATATTACAAACTGTACACAAGCGATTACTGAATATTTATGTGTCTAATATATTTAAAGAAGATGGAGGGAAACGTGCCACCAAGTTCACCAACCTCCCCGGACCTCCCACCATCATATGAGGAAGCCACGAGTCAGAACCATCAAAACCAGTTCTCCTCGAAGCAACAACATTTACAACAGTCCCTCTCACAACACTTCAACCCGCCCCCAGCATACACACACCCCTCAGCCCCACCAACCATACAACCCACAGTTCCAGCCGGACCCTCACGAGCAGCACCAAACTTAAACCAAAATGACGGCCAATTACGAGTATACCAAGTGTACTCCGGGACCACTAGTGCAGACACCAGAGTTGTAAGTACTGTAATGGAGTAATATGTATAGTAGTTGCTGATAGTTGCATTGATCCTTTACATCACTCATCTCACCAAAAGTGCATTGATATTCTGACCAGTGTATCTCTGCAGTTGGTAGAATGGACCTTGAAAAGACAGTCCACCTTTTTATAGTGCTGTCGTCTCGCTCCCTCTCAAGTGTGACACATCATGATATTAACTACGACAGAAGTCACTGATAACCCACAATATTTAAGAAAAATGTCATGTCTTACTTGCCTCTGATTGGGAATACTCAATAGACCTAGCACGTGTCGGCGGTTATACTTTATTTGGCTCATATCTTAATTGTTCGTTAACCAAAAGGAAAATGACTACACTTATTAGTTGAAAGTCATGAAGATAATGCCACATTAGCAGCATCCATGTTAACCGCCCCTTGCTCTCCCTTCCCGGGACCTTCAAGGCTCAAGCTACCCAGACTTCCAGCCACTAGTACTCACTGAGGAAGTGGAAGCTTTGGTGGAAGCTTGTCAAGTACGTGCCATCTGACAGCCATGCTGACTGCTGTCATTATACTGTCTATTTCATTCTTCAGTCCATCCAGTGTAGCAGCATAAAACGTAAAAGAAAAGAACACTAACGACCCTCCTATTCCACTTGCAGGACCTTCCTACCTCTCAATCACGTCATGTACCTGATCATCCTTCCACCTGCTGTGGATCCTGCTCCAAGTGCCTGATTATCACCGCAGTCGGAATTATTATGTTCATCATATTAGTGAAGATGATCATTGAGTTTGGAATGTGACACAAGTGGTACTTATTACAGTATAAACCCTAAACCAGATGGCATAAACTTTGTTGCAAATCGTCGTGACCTTACAATTTATTAAGCAATGTGTCTAGGCATCTCGAAAAAAAATAGACATAATATTGGGCCATCACTCGTTTTATTACAGAGGTGAGGACACTAAGCGGGCTTTCAGCCTTTAGATCTCATCTTTCTCAATATAGAAAAATACTCAAATATATATGAATGAATGAATTAATAAATATAATATACAATACAATAACATCAACACATTTAGAATGATATTTTCCCACACATTGCATGGCATCAATAGCAAGGACCACATACATGATTTGTGTTATACCGGCTCATACCAGGCAGAAAAAGATCATATGTCAGGAAACCAAGTACTGTCTTACTCATACTATAGTAATACAGTGAATTGAATTCAACTGATACCTTGGCTCACAGCAAATAGACAACTAACAAATTACAAGGACAATTTGTGATTTATACTGAAAGAATTCCAACCGTTCATTACTATTAGTATGAAGTGATAATTCAATGTAAATGTGTCAGGGTATAGAATTGCTACATTAGGGACCGGAATACATGCAGAAATAATCTAATGTCTCTGCATAACAACAACTTCGCTTTGTGGAACTCCAAGTTGACAATCGTCATTCACTGCAGAACAAGTCTTGTCAGGCATCCCATCACCCGTAACCAGTAGCTTGCAGACTCAACAGTCTGTTGCACTTAATACCAGAAATACACGAGCTCCATCTGTCATTAGCCCGACAATTCTACCGGTTACCGCAGCAGAAATAGTGACGTACGTGACAATGTCATGATAATTATAATGATGTTTATAACGCCTCACGCCTCGAAGGCATTTGTACGTTTCTATAAACACTTCTCATTCTCAATTCATCTCGTATCCGTGCCCATTTGACGTATGTACAGTACAGTTGGCCACAGGAATTCTTATACAGGCTATATATATAGGAAAGAGAAGTAATTATTTTGAAAGTATTGCAATATATGGTCTACCAAGTGACTCGGTGCTTGCAAAACAACAAACCTTATAATAATTTTGTATTGCAGTTACTTAGTCTTAAGGTGGCTGCACACTACGAAGCATATATTGCTAACTTTCTACTGAGTTTTGCCACTCGCTTTGTGTTTTGCTAGCCACTTTGAGTCACATTCTGTAGAGTTTTGAAGTTGAGAAAAGTGGATAACATGTCAACAGAAATGGATGGCAATTCTTGATATTCAGAATAGTGCTCAAATGAGCCACCAATCGTGTTTTAAACAAATAAAAACTAAGATTGAGCATGCAAATCATTGCTTATCAATGACTTTGAGTGACTCATTATATTTATCCAAGCATTATGAACACTGTGAAATGGGTATTCAGTAGGACGAGTGGCAAAACTCGATAGCAAGTTAGCAAGATTTGCCTAGTGTGCCGCCACCTTTACATTTTCTATATGTTGTAGAAACAACAGCATGTGTACGAATTCTTGTGGCCAATAGTACAGTATGTAGTATTATGTTTATCCCGTTTCTAATTGGGATTCTACTATATTCATTAAATAAACAACCAGTGTACAGTATAAACATTAGTTATCTTATTATGCCATATTATCCATTACCCTTAATTCCATATATGATTAATACCCACTTAATTTTCCTATTCCTTTAAATGTGAAATGTAAAGGAGCTTCTTGTGAGACCATACCCAGATATCTAGTTAAATTAGAACTTCTTGTTTTACATGAAACTTAACAGCCTTTAATTCCATAACTCGAACATCCTCCTGTCTCCTGCAGCTCCTCCCATCCTCACACCGAAGGTCCGTCAGCACTTGGAAGAGGGTGGTTACTGTGTTGGCAGGACTCATCATCATCTGCCTCTTCATCATCTTCATCATCTTCCAGCGATTCTATCGCTGATATCGTCGCAATGAGGTGCATTCATGCATATCTGCCATGATTATAGTTGAGAAAAAGGTTGGGTTGACATTGAGTGTCGGTAGTTTTTTTTTTCCACGAGACAACATAACAACAGGTACAATGAGCAGTCAAATTGTATCCCGATTGCCTGCTTCCCTTGGGGGTAATTTTGTAAAGACTGTATGGAGAAACCCCTGGCATTCTAAGGATAAAGCATGTGTCTCATAGGCGTGAGGCTAGTTGAGTTACTATATACAGTATATGTATACAACATAGTTCTTGTGTTTATATTATGGATACTAAATGGATACTATTAATGCTATGTTATATAATTTATATTTAATGAGTTATTAGGAAAAGGCTTATATTAAGCTTCTATTTTTTTTCTGGTAAGGGGAGAAAGCAAATGTAACAAATTTTAGATGGCCAGCTACCTGGCAATATCTTGGGACATACTGATAACTGTGATATAATCATGTAATATCTAGTTTAGTTTAATTAAGCAAGGTTATTAGCTATAGTAGAGTAACTTATATATTGTTTGTAAGTCCCTCTGCCAAACAATATACTTATAAGTCATTCTAAGTCATATGTGGTTCAGAGATACAATACTTGCTTTCTGTAACAAGTATTATTTGAATACACATCAAGGTAATGTAACACTGTATCTGACTCTGAAAGAAATGTAGGTTATGAAAAGTCAGGAAAGAAGTCGTATACCTAAAGAATGTTAAATTGTAGTTGTGCCCTCTAAAAGGATCGACTGGCTGTCTGGGGTTAACAAACAAATATGTACTTTATTTTCATTCTCGGGACAGAGTTGCTCCTTTCAGATTTGCTACTCTCCACATTCGAGAAAAATTGCTTGTGCGACAGAGGAAATCTTAATGGTTGTATGATAGACAACATCAGTCGAATTCCATCTCGGGTCAAACGGTTGCCATTTTAGAACATAATCGTGTATAAGCCTATCTTGATTGTGTGTTTTTTTTTTCAACTTTGTTACTATTTTTTGTCCAATCAAAAAGACAGAGGGCAATTAAGGTGACATAATGAAAGATGGGGGTGGTCAGTCAAGTAGCTTTAAATAACTTACAAGTTCCTATGAGGAACTGTGTTTGCCAAAGGGATAATTATACTATAATGTGCCTGTCCCTTCTATATACTTTACTAATCAATATGAAATCAAGAAACAGAGCATGCTTAGCACTGCATAAGCATCTGCCGACGTAATAGACTTCTTGTACAGTATAACCTACAATTAAACTAAAATGAGTTATTCTATTTGTTGACTGAAAATGATAAGGATGTGATCTTTACATTGTGATAACCTAATATATTGATTTAGTATAATTAATGTTATGAATTTACATACGGTACATTAAATACTTAAATATATTAATTTGTCGTTTTATTCCATTTAAGTATCTATGTAAACAGGTTACATGAACTCATTTCGAGGTAGAGGTGAGAATTGCAGTTACAGGCATATCGGTCAGCAAGTGATGTAGATACAAGAGGATTTCCTTAAATAAGATTATAAATCATAAAAATATTGCCCATTTGGCAGTACCTGAATGTAAAAAGGAATTCCAGCTGAGCTAGGCTACATAGATAATGTCGTGTCATGTTAGCCTACAGACAGCAAGACGCTGTTGTGTTTACTTTTATTACGGGTTGTGATATGACAGAACCTATATAGTTTGCATGGTCTAGAGAACTGTAGATAGTATAGGTCGGGCAGAGACCTGAACACACTTCGCGCTGGGCTCACTATTATGAGTCGGATACCATCTCATTCACTGGTTAATATAATAAGAGTCCAGTCCGCATATTCGCGTTCTGTAAATTTTGCCTCCACCCTCCCTCCGTTGCTTGTGAGCTCACTTATTAGCACAGTGCGCACACACATGTGACACCTCATTACTGAAACGGTTCTGTATTTGTGTCAAAAAGCACTATAGTATTTCTGTTTACATGTTTATTGCGTTAATTACGTAGTATGACAAGGTATTGTTATTAATTTCAACAATAAACAAAAGATATTCAAATACGGGGAATAGGCACAGTAGGGCTGTACAGTAGGGAAGGCTGTACAGCTGCTGCCTGCTGGTGCCCTGGCGTGGGGGGGGGGGGGGATTGAAGTGGAGTCAGGTCTTTAATTAGAGCGCTCGAATGGCCTATATATTATAATTGATGAAGTATAGTAGGTAAAGAAGGTAAAAACATCGTAATAGAAAACGGCAATAGATTAGATAATTACCAACAACTTTTTCAAACTGTAAATATGGCGTGGTCGTGGAGATAATTATCTAATTGGAAAGGTAGATATGGATAATAGATCAATGGAACGCATTACCAGAACGAGAAGTGGTGTGTCCGACCTTGGTGTTTGTCAAAAATATACATAAATTTAAAGAAAAATATGATACTTGGGATTAAAAAAACGGGACATTAAGAGCTTGACTCAATCCTGTAAAATACAAATAGGTTTGATGTGATTATTGTGAATGTTTGGTATAGTATTTTGTGGCTTTTCAACGGGCACTGATGTAAGGGACATTACAAGTGATTGACTGATTGTGTTTCTGTGGTCCAGGAAGTCAGATGTGTGAGAAAATGGCGAATTATGGAAGTTGGGTACCGGAAGTTGTGCTTTGATATGAATGGATCTGAACATAAGGTAAAAACGGGAACTATGTATTTCGTAAATTTTGAGTCATAGATGAGTCATGGTTCTTGCGCCACTGTGCGTTGTTAATTAATTTTCCTCTCTGATCTCGCTTGCTATCCACGATGAACATAAAAATAACGAACGGCTTCAACATCACATTTGACTGATAATTTTACAAAGAACAGTCACAATTTATCCTGTAAGTGTCAAATGCAGCTCTGCACAGTACTGTGTATTGTCACTTTACCATACAAAGAGTAGGTTACTACGTAGGAGCCAGGGAATCGCATATGTATACCAGTTTCGAGCCTAAACTGAGACCAATTAATTGGATTACAACACACAATATTATATGAATTACCAGGGTATCAAGAATACCGGGTAAATATTGAAAGAATTACCGGGTATTTATTGAAAGAATTACCGTTTTGCAGCAGTGTTGCCAGATCCGGTTGGGTCCCAGTATTTTGCCCCAGTCATTTATTGTACTTTATCACGATTATTTCCCGGTAGTTTGCCCAGGTTAGGTCACGGTAGTTTGCCCAGGTTAGGTCCCGGTAGTCTGATGCGGTCTAGGTTAGGTTAGGTCAGGTCAGGTAAGGTCAGGCTAATTTCAAAATGCCCCATTTGAATATGCCCTATCTTGGAAATGGGGCATTTGCGGAGAAAATGCCATAGAAGAAAATAGGGTATTTATTGAAAGAATTACCGTTTTGTAGCAGTGTTGCCAGATCCGGCTGGGTCCCAGTATTTTACCCCTGTCATTTATTGTACTTTATCACGATTATTTCCCGGTAGTTTGCCCAAGTTAGGTCACGGTAGTTTGCCCAGGTTAGGTCCCGGTAGTCTGATGCGGTCTAGGTTAGGTTAGGTCAGGTCAGGTAAGGTCAGGTTAATTTCAAAATGCCCCATTTGAATATGCCCTATCTTGGAAATGGGGCATTTGCGGAGGAAATGCCATAGAAGAAAATAGTCTTAGAATGGTCTAAATAAGTGGGTAATGAAGGTAGAAAAACCGTACGCAATAACGGTAATTCATTCAATATTTACCAATTACCGTAATCGCGTATGGTTTTTTTACCTTCATTACCCACTTATTTAGACCATTCTAAGACTATTTTCTTTTATGGCATTTCTTCCGCAAATGCCCCATTTCCAAGATAGGGCATATTCAAATGGGGTATTTTGAAATTAGCCTGACCTTACCTAACCTAACCTAGACCACAGCAGACTACCGGGACCTAACCTGGGCAAACTACCGGGACCTAACCATGGTAAAGTACAGGAAATGACCGGGGCAAAATACTGGGACATAGCCGGATCTGGCAACATTGCTACAAAATGGTAATTCTTTCAATAAATACCGAATACCAAGCCATTTTGTTCATTTACCTGCTCCCTGCCTCTAAAAGTTAGGATAGATAGCCCTTGGGTTAATTAACACCAATAAAGATGCTGGATTGGGACCAGAAAGTTTACCTGCATAAATTAGGTATGTTTGATTGTATATTCTTAGTATAGAGTACTGTACTACGGTAAGTATATTCGGTAAATATTGAATGAATTACCGTTATTGGGTACGGTTTTTCTACCTTCATTACCTACTTATTTAGACCATTCTAAGACTAGTTTCTCCTATGGCATTTCCTCCGCAAATGCCCCATTTACAAGATATTCAAATGGGGCATTTTGAAATTAGCCTGACCTTACCTGACCTGACCTAACCTAACCTAGACTGCATCAGACTACCGGGACCTAACCTGGACAGACTACTGGGACCTAACCTGGGCAAACTACCGGGAAATAACCGTGGTAAAGTACAGAAAATGACCGGGGCAAAATACTGGGACCTAGCCGGATCTGGCAACACTGCTACAAAACGGTAATTCTTTCAATAAATACCGTATACTCTTAAACTTTGAAAGACACGGGGTTCAGATCAAGGTATTTATTGAAAGAACTACCGTTTTGTAGCAGTGTTGCCAGATCCAGCTAGGTCCTAGTATTTTGCTCCGATCATTTCCTGTACTTTACCACGGTTATTTCCCAGTAGTTTGCCCAGGTTAGGTCCCGGTAGTCTGCACAGGTTAGGTCCCGGTAGTCTGCCCAGGATAGGTCCCGGTAGTCTGCCCAGGTTAGGTCCCGGTAGTCTGATGCGGTCTAGGTTAGGTTAGGTAAGGTCAAATTTTAAAATGCCCCATTTGAATATGCCCTATCTTGGAAATGGGGCATTTGCGGAGGAAATGCCATAGAAGAAAATAGTCGTAGAATTGTCTTAATAAATGGGTAATGAAGGTAGAAAAACCATACGCAATAACGGTAATTCTTTCAATATTTACCACAATCAATAGGTATCTCTGCATAGGTTAGGCCCAGCCACCAACCTAGAGGTTTCTTAGTACAGTACTGTTCCAGTATATATATTTATATATATCCCTCGAGGGTGATGTGGGTAATAATGTACTTTAAAGATTTTGGTGCACCCATTGGCATCATCTACTCTCATTCAATTCTTCAACTTTCATTTGGTTTCCTTAATGCTTGCTTTCCCATCTCTCCATCACCTCCCTCATCCTACAGGATCTTCCAGGTCAAGGGCAGTAATTTTTCTTCCTCTACTCAATTCTAAAAATATGGTATGGAAACCTTTGAAAAACAAGTGTTATGCAATGGTCTAAAATAGTGGTTCTTAAACTTCTTTGCCTCATGCCCCCCTATGCATTATGTATAGATCCCGTGCCCCCCATCCCTTAAAATGCTTACCAAACAGTATACTATGAATTTAAAATTACTTATGGGATGGGTGGGGTGGCGAGCAAAGCGAGCCGTATCAGCTGGGGGGTTCGGGTTCGAAAATTTTAGAAATACAATATGTGCAATAATTAACATCACAGATTATTTACCACAACCCTGCTAGCGCCCCCCCTGGAAGCTTCTGGCGCCTCCAAGTTTAAGAATCACTGGTCTAAAACATGGTTGTCCAAAAGTAAAAACTGCTTATTAAATGTAGCTTCAATATTAGAATTAGGATTTCTACTGAGATTTTTCATTTTATCATACATCGATTGGTGATAACAAATATTTTGGCTCGAGCAAGTATCGACTGTTTAGGTAACATGAACGGGCCCAAGGACTGGTAAAGAAGATCTTTCTAGCCTTGTGATGAAAATCCACAAATATCTTTCTAGCCTAGCATAATTTTCTTTCTTTCCTGTTTATACAACCTGTTTATAATTAGCCAGGAGGGATTATATAAGGAAACTTAGGCTATGGTAGATGTAAACTAAGAGCATCAGTGTTTACAAATCTATTGTTGTAGGCAATTTTATTTAAATGAATAAATTCAGTACATTACCGGTATGTCAAAATGTCACAGACTATACAAAAGTGATTACTGGTTATTTGTTTATTTCATGATTATGTTTGCAGAGGATGGAGGGAAATGTACCACCAACCAACTTGGACCTCCCACCATCATATGAGGAGGCCACCAGTAAGAACTATCAGAACCAGTTCTCGAGCCAACAACAGTCCCTCTCACACCACTTAAACCCGCAGACAGCCCCACCCCCCATACGACCTACAGATCTGGCCAGACCCTCACCAGCACCCAACTTACACCGATGTGACAGCCAACCATACTTGCTCCAATTGTACTCAGGAACAACTCGTGCAGACACCAGAGTTGTAAGGAGTAGAGTAGTATGGTATTGATGGTAGTTTTATTGTTATATTACTCCACCCATCCCACCAGAAATATGCATTGATACTCCGACCAGTGTATCATTTAATAGAGAGAATCTTGAAAGAAGAGTCCATCCTTCGATTAAGTGCCATCCTAATTTCTCCCAGGAGTGCCACAAGGAAGATTGAACTTGTTGTATATTTATGAAAAACAACACGTTCACCTGTCACTGATTAGAAACACTGAATGGACCTGTCAAGGTTATGTGTATCAAAAAAGGAGTTCAAGAGAGCCTCCAGTAGTAGTACAGTTATGTACAGTGCTTCCCATTCTATATCACTACTCATCATCTATAAGGCACTTTAACTTTATGGCTTTTGCCACTAATGTTCAGTACGGTATGATTGTGGGGAGTTCATATGTCCTACCAGAAGTCACGTGGGATTAGAGTGAGGGGTAGGAAGAAAGGTGAGAAGCAAGTTATGTGATACAATTCCAAACGCTACTCCATTGTTTATGAATACTGTACCTGTACTTTTTTTTTTTTTTTTTTTTTTTTTTTTTTTTTTTCCAACATTGGACATAAGCTTCATCAAATCCATTACCGTGGCCCAGGTCAACTGCTACTCACACACACACACGTTATGACTTACGAACTGGTACCCAGCCACAGAGGGAGGAAAGTGAGGGTAATTCCCAAATACTGCAGCTGTTATGGTACCAGAGAGAGTGTTTTACGATGTTCGGTGGCCTTATAGTTAGTGCCTGAAACTCCCATGTTTATGGGAGAATGGTAGCAGCACTGTGTGCATGTATGGGAAGTATTATATGTCTTATAGGGAAGTGGCGTCTCCATCGCCCACCATTCTTGTAATGGTGCAGTCAGCCTCGTATCCCCTATGATACATGGGAGGGAGTGAGGTTTGGGGACACCGCTCTCTAACAATAACCCCAGCAAAGGCTCAAATAGCCTTGGAGCTGGACCCCTGGCCTGTCAGGGGTCCTGCACTGGTGCTAGAGCCTCCCCACCCCTTGAATAAAGGGAAATGGGTTATTGGTGATGATTTTAAATTCCATTGGATCAGTAATTCATATTCCATACAATGGCAGATGGTACAGCCACAATCAAATATCCACCGACACTTTCCTTCCATCATAGTAAGTATCTTGGTAATAACGAACAACACGTGTATGATTTTGCAGCACCTCATAATAATAATTGAGGGGGTTGAGTTGACGTAAGGTGTTGTATGGTTATATTTTGATATGATACTGATTTTTTGGCACGATGGAAGGAAAGTGTCGGTGGATATTTGATTGTGGATGTACATTTCTCTTTTAAAAGGGTCTCTTGCACCTTCAAATGAATGCAATGTAATTGTATATAAATGGAGTGAATTACATTTAATGTTGCATTGCTGTATATGTAATGTATTATATACTATATATGTACAGTATTGTTAAGACCCATATATCCCTCTCTGCTAGGGGGTGCAAGTCATACTTGACATACTGTTTGTCATACATGTATCACAGAACTGGAATTACTTGAGTTAGACTTAAATCTTTCCAGTGTAGCAAATACAGTACACACATTCATTAACATCACTTTCTATTCCACTTCCAGGATCTTCCCACTGCCAACAATCATCATGTACCTGATCATCCTTCTACCTGCTGTAACTCCTGCTGCAGTTGCTGCTGTGCTGTCTTCTTATTTGGATTTTTAATGCTCCTCTTTTATGAAATGATTTTTCCTCTGTTCGATTATTGACACAGTTGTTGCTGAACCTCTGAGGAGAGTAGTGAACTTGTTTTAAGTGATATACAACTCACAAGGTCATAGGGAAACTTTTTTATAATGTGTTATTTTGTAGAATGTTTCATTAGTAGGAAACAATAATTGTAAATGCAACAGGATACAGTTCTGTTGCATTAGGCACAAGAAACCATGCTAAAATAATCTCGTGTTAACAACTTCATTTGGCAGAACAACGAGTTACAGGCATAAATCACTTTGTGGAATTAGGCAGCAATCCCTTAACGAAGCAGCTTACAGACATTTGACAATATGTTGCAGTTTATACCAGAATCACATTAGCTCCACTATTGTTGGCCAACCAGAAGTACCACACAAGAAGTAGTGGGATGATATATATTATATTATGTATTGTGTTGTTGAAGTTCCTCAAGCTGTCTGGCCGAGCAGCCCCGAGCTCTGAGGAAGGCCATGGCCTGATTCGGGCTTTCCCACAGTATTCTCAGAGAGTGTATGTTTTGTTGTTGGCGAGAGTGGTTGTGTACCTTGCAGTCTTCCATAATGTGTTTAATAGAATGGGGTGCTGTGTTGCATCCCGGACAGGCATCTACAATGGCTCCATCCAGCTTCTTCAGATTTGTCAGAAGGGCCGGGTGGTGGCCACACCACAGCCTGGCCAGGTGGACTCTGTCTTCACGGGGAAGGGAGGATTCAGATGGAGGTCGTGGAAGCAGCTGAGTGTTGTTTTTGATTATTTGGATTGACTGATGAGTGATTTGAGTATGGATATGTTTCTGGAGACTGGTTTGGGGTTGGCAGGGTATAAGAGATGATAGTATTTGCAGTACTGGGTGTTGTTTTGATGTTCCTTAGCATGTGTGGGTGTTTTGCCATGTAGTGTAGTGGATGGTGTGGATTTGTGGAGGCTGCAGCAAGTGTTTGTGTGCCTCTCATGTCAAGATGATCCTTGATTTAGAGGACTTTGGTAGCTGTGCAGCCTGTGATTATCTTTTATACAGTTCATGTAGTTATTATTGTATTTCTATCATATTAACCACAGAGGGTACAGTAATTAGTCAATCAATCAATCAATCATTTCCTGTGGCATCCAAGGGGATGCATAGGGCCTCAAACAATTTAATCGTATTTTTTGCATTGACAAAGGAGTTGAAGTGCAACTGAGGCAACTGTGAGAATCTTAGCACCCCCTGCCCATTTAAGGGCTGCACGGGACTGGGAGCCATTGTTCTTTCAAAGTCCATCAAGGTTTCTTTGGCTAACTACCTGAACACTTCGCCACTGTGTTGCAGTCACAGTAGGCAGCTAACGTACCTGTTTGCTCACTCTCGAAAGACCCAGCTATGCTAAAGCCAATTGTGTGCTGGCGTGCTTCTCTGCCTGAGAGAGCAACCACTCCCCTACTACCGAGGGCTTTGATCCGTGTAGGTAGAGGGCGATCACTCCCGCACCAGCCATATACAGTGTATAGGCTTCACTCATCCCAGTAATTAGTCACTTATAAGGAAAAATGTGCATAATGAAAATAGAGTTTCTCTGTAACGTGGGCATATTTTGCACAACAAACATTTGGCAGCTAGTAGTTTATAAACCACTAAACCTACATGAATTAATGATACATGATATTGAAGTACAAACCTGTAACTGTCTCCTGATGTACTTGTGAAGACTATAAGGACATCTGTAGGATGGGTAGCTAGCTTAGAATGACCACCATTCAAAGCACACTTTTACACTCCTTTGATAATAGATTCCGTCCACACAGCGCATTGAATAGACTGAGTAGGGTTGGACCAAGAGAGGGCAGGGACTTGTGGCTTGGTGGCCAGCCAAGTCTGCCTTTGGTGTGAGAAAATCAAACAAGTTGGGAGCCACCCAAATTTGAAAATTGCATTGACGACAGATGTTTTCACCCATGTTCACCCACACACATAAATCGTCACCTGCAGTTTCAGGGTTAAGGGAACCATCATGCATTAGTAAGCCAAGCTACCAACAAAAGAAGAGTGACTTCTTGCCATCATCCCAACCCCAGCATCAATTGGCGGAATTGGTTGACCTTTTATCTATCAGGCATCAATCAACAGCCTCGTCTACACCCCAGAAGAATTAAAAGTAACCAGATGGAAACATCACTGCCTACCCTCTCCATGCCTTTTACTCGAGGGAAATTCATCAATTCTTGAAGATATAAAGAGGACAATGTGACCATCTCTCGTAGTTCCTACAAAAACACCAGTTTCTTCAAGAGGACTTCTGACTTCAGTCACACTATAGACTCAAGACTTCAGAACCAATATGCCAATTTTTGTTGTACATAACTTATGTGTTAGTTTGTAAGGATATTTGTATGTGTTGTTGCATAGGTAGTTAAAAAAGGTGCAGAACTACCAACAGTGTCCTCTGCTACTCAGGAATTGCATATATAGTAAATTTATATTGTGTTTAAATGAACCTTCTCCTGCCTAGAGTTAAAAAACGAACCTGATATCTGCCCCAGATTTGCAGCTTGCATAGTTGACTATTGCCGTCACTTCAACTTTCATTATTGTAACCAACCACTGGGGCAGAGCTAAAACATTGACATTTCCTCTTCCTGTGTCCTGTATCTGGCCTGCTGGGGTGGGGATGTCAGGAAATGGCTCGTCTGGTTATGATTCACTGGATAATTGACTTTTATAATTTCGTCCTATAGTTGGTAATTTGGTTATTGGTCAGTTTTGCTGTGCAAGTACGCGGTGAATGTCCTTTCAGACCAACTGATTTCAGTATATTTTTCTAGCTTCTATGACTGCTATATGAAGTTCAACAGCATGTTTTTACTTATGTAGAATGTAGAAGATTCTGTAGCATTAGTCGATAAAGCTATATGGGACTCCATGATTGACAAACTGGATGTATAGAAAATCCTCTTAATGTTTAGGGGAGACTGTATGAATAGCCTATTTTTACTACTTTTCCAATTATTCTATCCTAGTGCAAGGATTCACATTTCCAGTTCATATATTGTTGTAGGCCTATATGTTATTTTCGTTTGCAATCCATGGACTGGTTACTAGTACATCAGCTAATAATGCTAGTTTCTCCCTTGTAGGATGGTTGGAAAAAAAAAGAAGCAAAGTGTCAGCGAGTTCATAGTAGGTCAGTGTTGCCAGGTGCAGGGAAATGTCTCTGATTTAGGGAATTTTGAAGTCTACAGGAAATTTATATAAAGATTGTTCAAGAATAAACAAGGAAATTTCTACCAGCAGACGAAATACCAAAAAGACCGTCGATGATCAAGAATAAACGGAATTATTGAGGTAAAAAGGAAAATTAACAGGGAAATTTCGCCAAGGAGTCCTGGCATCACTGGCTGCGTGGCTTAGGACATGTCTGCGACTCTGCGCCATAATAGCCGCCATTATTACCTCCATTGATAAAAGGAAGAAGTTTGGTTGTAAACGGTTATAATCTCCAAAATCTGCAATGGTATTCATCACTATTCAATTAGAAACCTATTCACATTTAACAAGATATTTATGCACCGATATCTGAAGATGGATGCAGTGGTTAAAGGTAAATAAACTTATATTTACAAGTTATTTAAGTATAGTTAGTGATCTGTGAAACCGGGTCACGTTATTCATAAGAGGAAGTGTAGGAGGATTTTTAATGGAGTGGAATTGGCGTAGATGGTAATTCCGAATACGAGATCCGTCTGGAATTCCCCCCCCATAATTTTTGGTTTTCATGTATGATTTGAGTTGTGTTATATATACCATAATATTGGAAGGAAATCCTTGGAGGAGAGCCCGGATATCTCCGGAGTTATGGGTGGGTGCAAACGCATAATTTTTAGAATTTTTGGCTTTATAGATAATTACAAAATTGTTTTATGGTAGTAGAACCAGATCATTATTTAAGTTTTTGTCTTGTATGGTGGTGGTGATGGATGACATTCATGGTGGTCACAATCACAACATAATAATTATAGTGGTCTCTGTTTTGGCTTGATTAAGTATTGGTCACCTGCCAGCCATAAGTATTGATAATTAAACCTGAATCAAGGATTTAAATTTCTCGGTTTTACAAGTTTCAACAAGCATGAATAAAAATGGAAATCTAGCAAAGTTTCATCAAACCTTGGCATGAGTTTTCCAGTTTGAAGCAAGTACCTGATTCAAAGTTTGTCTAACATAGCCTAACCTAGTTATGCCTTAATTAGGACTGGGGGAGTTTCTGAAGTTTAAGTTTTTTTGGCTCAATATTATGAAAAAAATGAATATAAAAATCAAAAGTGTGGAGGAAAATGAAAAAGTAAAAACAACATAAGCTGATCTTATGAAATATTGTTCACACCTGAAGAAAGTATCCACCAAGATTCATGAAAAAGTTATTTCTTGTTGATTAAAATCAGTGGGATTTTGTTTCCCATTAGCAGTCAGTATGGTCTTGCATTTTTCTGCATTGAAGGTCAGTTTCCAGGTCCTGCTCTTGTAGTCGGTCCATGTCTCGTTGCAGTGCCTCGGTGACATGGACCGACTTCAAGAGTGGAGCAGAACCTGGAAACTGACCTTCAACGCAAAAAAATGCAAGACCATACTGACTGCTAATGGGAAACAAAATCCCACTGATTTTAATCAACAAGAAATAACTAATAATAAAATCTCCTCTGGCAACAATCAGGTTCTACAATAAAGTAATATAATTAATGGTAAAGTCAAACACTATTAATAAAACTTAACAATAATTATTTAATGGAAATATTGATAACACACAATGAAAGAAAATAGCAGAATCTTGTGGGTACACGGGTACGCTCAGTAATTCAATTATTCACTCAATAATAATTTCACTTGATAATAAATTACACGAAAGACAATAAAAAAAAATACACGATAGTAATAATGGCACGAGAATCATGGTATCGGACTGTACTCCGTACTCAGCAATTTAATTAATCACAATAATATTTTAAGAGAACTAACTTACAACAGAATATATATCAAATCAACACAATGGTGAATATTATTATCCTTAATTCATTAATGACTTATGACTTGGATGAAGTTAACACAGAAGTGACAGAACAAGTTGCGATAAAATATCAATAAGGAATACTTAACTCACACGCTTTCTCACAGAGAAGACTACAATGTAAATTATACAGTGCAAACATACAATAATAAGACATACATTACAATGTGTTTAATAGAGTGGCGCACTATGTTGCATCCTGGACAGGCATCCACAATGGCTCCATCCAGCTTCTTCTGATAATTCAAAAGGGCTGGGTGGTGGCCACATTGCAGCCTTGCCAGATGGACTCTGTCCTCACAGGGAAATGAGGGAATGAAGGATTCAGATGGGTTGACGTCAGGATGTCATGCAAGCAGCTGAGTGTTGTTCTTGATTGTTTAGATGATTGGTGAGTGATTTGAGTATGGATATGTTTCTGGAGATTGGTTTGGGGTGGGTAAGGTGTAAGAGATGATAGTATTTGTGTGTGATAATGTGTACTGGGTGTTGTTTTGATGTTCCTTGGCATGTGTGGGTGTTCTGCCATGTAGTGTAGTGGGTTTGTGGAGGCTGCAGCAAGCTTTGCTATGTTTTTCCAACTCAATTAGTACCCTCCATAACATTCAATCCTTTTCAGCTGTTCACCCATTGATTTATAAGACTCAAGAATAGTTAGTCTGGATTGCCACCAGGTTGTAATCAGTCTTCTTCAGTTGGATCCCAGCCAATAAGCATGCCATTATCATGCCTCATCCTGTTCCTGCTGCTGACAGATTTGTTGTCTGTCACAACTAATAAACTTCTTGCTGTTAAACCTCCTGTGACCCTCTGGTGGTGCCCTGCTTATGACATTAGACATTGGGAAATGTCGGTGCTGCAGAGCTTCAGTCTCTTTCCAGCATGTAGTTGATCGCCACCCTCCCCCCACTTTAAAACTTGCAGGCTGGCCTTTACTATCTTACTCGTCTTCATTCCTTGCCTGACCGTCTTAGTAAATACCCTACATTCTCACCCACAAGGCTTGTATGCTATTTTTCTCATGAACACACCCCCGAAAAAAAAAAAAAAAAAATGAGCTTCTCGTTGTAGTTTAGTCTAACCTATTTCTATGCTGAAATTCTTTTCTACCATTATTTCACCAAGGCTAAATGAAGGAACTCATGGCATAATTAGAAGAATTTGTGGGGATGGGCTGAGAATATTGTGGGCTTGAAAGGTGGAGTGAATGTGTGACCTATTTCACTGGAAATTGCCCCCATCTTAATTTCAACATAATTTTTCCATCTCTGGTCCTAGAGCCTGCCTCCAACCCATTGGAAAAAAAAAGAGGGGTAATGATAATGAAAGAAAGTTACACATTTATCAATTTTATTCAGATTTTCAAGTAGACCAATTCATTTTATTAATCAAATTCAGGAAATAAATAATTAACCTTTTAAGCTAATGGGTTACAGAATAACAGCTGCCTAAGTCTGCACTAATATTTTCACAAGTTAGCAGTACAAATTCAGAGTACAGACTTGATAGAAACAATTTGTACAGATATAGTAAACCCATGACCTGATTGATAACCATAAAATAATCGAAACCAATGAGATGACATTTCACACCTTAAAACTGAAATAATTTACAGCCCTATAGAACTAGCATACAGACTAGGGACTTTAGGGTTGCAAGTACCAATGTCAATAATAACTAAAGTACAGTTGGGCATGTTAAACAACTGGAAAACCTATAATCAAATATACATATTCAAAATTCTTTGGACTAGTTGTTCTCAATGCCCCCCATCCTCATCTTGAAGAATAATTGTGTATATTTTTTACACTTCCGGGTCATCTTTCCATTGGAGAGAAGATGCGAGTGGAAGTCTGTGAATTGACATGACTAGGACAGAAATGGAACCTGATTTACATTCAATGTATAAATGCTTTGTAAAGTGTAATACAGTGCTAATTTGTACCAAAATGTGTGTCAAGAATTAGAATGTAAAATATTGGTGTATTCCAGGACGTGATGCATGGAGGGAACTAGTACAATATATTGGTGTTTTACTCGTCTAACATGTCTGGTTACAGTGAGGATTAGTAGATATAACTCTCTTAGGAACAAAAGCACAAAATTATAAGGGTATGCATAATCTTTAGTTATTCTTGTAAGTAAACTCTTCAACCACATTAATTATTGTATATATTACTCAACTGAAGTACGTAACCCGTTTTTTTTTTCTTCAGTATCAGACAAATGATGATACAGAGGTGTTGGAAGGAACTAGTAATCTGCTAATTACCGTATTGCATCCCATTAGTTACCTTCAATACCTGGTACAACATTCACTAGACATTACTTTTGATTCAGTACCTAGGTGGCAGTACATCATAACTTTCTCTTCCTTAGTATTAAATTTTACTTATCTCCGACTTGACAAGTGCCATCTTTTTTATTAATTTTGATTAAACTGAAATGCTATGATTCATAGGTATGACAGTAAGTAAAAAGAAACTAGATAAAATTGTGTTGCTTGTGCAATGTAATCTAGGTATGGGTTTTTGAAGCACATTTCATGTCTTGAGAAAGCGGTGCCTTTAATTATTGTATCTAGCAAAACCAGTACCCCTCTTTGGTATGAATAATACAAATTTTAAGAAATTATTTGTGAAAAAACATCAATTCCCCAATAAAAACATACCGTATGATATTGTATTGGGGAATGAGAGGGACATCAGTTTTCCCAGAGACTGCTTTAAAGAAATATTTACTTCTCAAATTACTTGGACATGCAGTAAAATTCAGTATTGTATGGGATCTTGTGCACATGATTGAAGCAAAATTAAATTCAAATATCAGTGTATCAACCTTGTCTATAAATATTATCGCCTTGTTCATGAATTCAAATTTGAATCCATCAGGTAATTTATCCTTAACTTTTCCTGATCCTTATATTATACTACTACTACACTACCACTTTATGATTGGGTTCTCACTGTGCTGATGCAGTGTTTTCAAGTTAAAGCAGTACAATTAACATTAGCAATGCAATAAAGTGGCATTTGTTATTGTAGTTTATCACTCACAATACCATACACTATCATGCTTAATCTAAAGAAAAGATGGTGAAGAACATGCAAGATGTGGTATAGGTGTTCTCATTATTGCTGCACATACAGGTGAATGATGTACGATACAAACGTATAAAGGTTAGCTACAAGGCAATGCAGCAAGCTCCTGTAGATTACATAAAACTACTGCAAGCTGTATATAAGTAACTTAAGATATACTCCTACAGATTGCTGCCAGCACAGTGTTACCCATTTTTTCTATATTATTGTCAAACAGGTGCAAAATAGTATATCCTATAAACTCAAAAAGCTACAATGTTCTATATATAAGACCTGTACATAATAAGGGGGGTGGAAATTAAAGCCATTTGAACAGTTAGCTTGAGGAGGTGGGAAAATAAGGCTTAAAACTTTTTAACAAAATAATTATAGACTCCAACAAAAATAAAAGGAATTATTATTTATAATGTATGGTAAACTTAGATGAAGTAGTGAAATATTTGTTCAGTTGTTGTTCAGGTTGTAAGATCAGAAGGTTCTCACATTAGGCCATCACCTCTAAATGTATTAATAAAATGTTACTCAGTATTTACAAAGCTAATGAGATTATAATTATGCTGTTATTATACTTTGTTCATGATACACACATGTAAAATATGAACCCCATACATAATCACTTGTAAATAATATGCATAAACTACATAGAACAAAGCTTATCACACCCAAGCCTGTCATTAGATACTATTTTACCTGCTGGCCATCCTTGCCAGACCATACACTCAAACCATAAGAACTTTGGTTTCAAACATATTGGAATTTCTATGCAACACATGACAAAAATGAATGTAGTAGAGACCTTTTATCGAGGGTATGTACCCATACTGATAGGACAGAATTGGTGCACATTCACTCAAGAATTTTCATTAACTAATCCTTATGAACTAGATAAAGTACAAAATAATTTAAATTCAGACTTGTACAAATTATTATACCGGGTAGCAGTCCTACCAATAAAAGAATATCATCAAACCCTCCGCCTCTACATCACTATCTCTCACAGTGTACATACACACACACACACAAAGCATACACACAAACACTAGCATATATATATACCCTCCTTCTGCAACACTAACCTTGCTATATGAAACTGACCTGTAATAATCACACATCACAGCTTCTTGGTTGAAAACACAGAAGCTGAGTAGAGTACCTTGGGAGTACCAAAACAACCCATATTTAAGGCTTTAAATTCTTTTAGAAGACAATCACTTTAAATAGACGCACGAGGTATACCAGATTTTTATAATTAAAATAACAGGTATCATGAATCATCCTTTTCTGCTTGCAGACCTCAAGTTTTGGCTTCACTTCTTCCAACAGTGTGGTAACCCCACAAAATCATGGGCCAACCCAGCTAGAGGTTGAGGGAGCGAGGTTTAAGTGAAGCATTTTGTGTGACGAACTGACGTGCCTGCTCTGTGAGGCGGCGCTGGTTTTCCGTCTTCCCGCAAGCAACCATCTCCCACCGTACATCCAGCTGGACAGAAATCAAGGTGTTTGGATTAATACACAATGGTTTTTTGTAACATTATAAAAATTAACACTAAGAGTTCTTAATAACTATTTTTATACTGCATCTGTGTTTGTATAATGAACAGTTTGAGTTTACTTGAGTATCTTTAGCTAGTCTTAATGATAATTTAACTGACAGAATGGCAGGGATCAAACATCAAAATTTATATCATGATATAAGCAATTATTTTCTGGATGCCCCTGTGCTGCTGGCAGAGAGAAAGGGAGCTAAAGAAGGTAGTGAATGAGTTTCAGGATTTATGTAAAAAATGGCAGCTAAGGATAATATCTGTAAAAGTAATCTGATGGTTTTCAAGAAGCTGAGGAAATTGACTTTCCCAACACTTTAAATGGTGAGCAGCACCAACTGGGACTGGGTCTAATAATTTGGGGAGGCAAGAGGATGGAGGAATTAATGGAGCTGAAATATTGTATCTGGGAACAGTATTGTGTAGGAAAGGGAGCATAGAAGGAGAGATCAGAGAAAGAGCAGTGTGGGGCAGACAGATTAGATCATTGGGGAGGATGAAGATGAATATAAGTGTGAGCTTGGAAGTTAATGGAGACATGGAATAGGTGAGGTGGAAAGGAGGTATAGTATATACTTGAAGAGCATGTGGTCTGATGAGGTGGGATGGGTGTTTATGATATTAGAGTTGTGGGGTGAAATTTAATAAACCATGGTAGTTCGAGACTGAGGGGTCTGGTGTGAACTTGGCCTACCACTAATTGTTTTGAGAGTGGCCAGGCTACAGAAAACTGTGGACTAATTCCAGCCATGTCTTTGTTAGCAATGTTGAGTTTAGAGCCCAGACATATTATATCCACAGGTGGCACTGAAACATTATTTTCATAAATTGCCATTAACTAAGATGTTTCTTTCACCAAGTGTAAGTGAAGTACCAGTACCTCTATTGTGGATGAAGATACTTGTGGGGATGAGCTGAGAATTTGGGGGTTGGTGTGAATGTGACTATTTTTAAAGTAGGCAATATAACTAAAGTACTTAAATGTTGGGTATGTTAGTAATTTAATGCATGCAAACAAGAGAAAAAAAAATACAGAAATCAAATAATGTATTAGTAGTGTGTGTGTGCATGCACCAACTACTGCCAAACTAAAAAGATCATAAATATCAGATTTTTCCAGTACATTCTCACCACTCCACTATGACAAAATGTTTGTATCCAATATCGTGCAGGCTGCAGCGTATGTCAGTCATCAAATTACCTAAAGATTTTCCATTTGGAGGGCATTTAAATGTCCTGGTAAAACTCTCAATAATGGCATCCCACACAACATGTCTCCAACTAAGCGAGAGAAATTGTATATAATCTCTTGGGTTTGTTTACCTTGGAGAGGCTGGCCTTGGTGGTCTGGCTCTCCGAGAAGTTTATCCTCTTTACGCATCCTATCTCGCTCTCACATGGCTGGTGTGGGAGGGTGAGGGAAAGCTCACATCAAATGGAAACGATGGAGGGAGGGGGGGATTGGAAAAGCACTAGCCTATATGAGTAACAGTGTTTGGGGAGTTTCATCTTGAATTATAGATAATATTCGGTGCAAAAAGAAGTTTTGTATATATGGGACAATATCACACACAACCCCGAAAAAAAAAAAAAAAAAAAAAAAAATTACACCCCCCCCCCCACAAAAAAAAAAAAAAGTAACAAGGAGGGATTAACACACCTGTCCCTTTAAAGGTGACAATGTTGACAAGTTGCTTGTTTAATAGTTTGAAATTTATATATAACATAAAAGAATCCCAAATCAGATGGGAGTAATCTACATCTTGTACTGTCCATAAACAATACAAAACTAAATGCTTTAAAGTGATAAAACTTGTTTTTACAATGAAATATGGCAAATAAACTTTCCCTTTTTTATGGCATTCTATACAATGACAAGTGAGGCAGTTAAATGAAGCACAAGCTAGTTTGTTGTTATAGATATTGAATCTGTGTTGATCTTATCTTACATAATTTTATATATGCCTTCATGAGATTATTGTGCTTTGTTGCAGAAACTACGACGATATATTTTGTGGTTTAGTCATTTTATCGGATAATTTAGTATTGGAACAGCAGAATAGAGCACAAACCCTCATGTCATGAGAGTCTGATGGCTACTGGCACATCTGAGTTATAAGTTATATAATCGGCCAGAGATTATTTTGAACCTGTCTCGGACATAGCAAAAGTACCAACCTTATCATGCTAAAATAACTCTTATTTCACACACTTATCTAACTAGATGAATGGAAAGGAAGAAGCAACAGACAGACAGAAGTAGTACGATCATACTGCTATGTTCTATAGTACTCTACCAAAGCACTAACTCCCATCATACAAAATGTCCATAATTTATCTCATAACTACAGTGTACATCCAAGAACTAGGAAAATTATGCTAAAGAGAGCATCAACAAGCATAACTTTGCTCATAACTCCATTCTGTGCATTGTAGCGAAACATGAATCTTTGAAAAAACAAATTACTTCTCAACCTACACTATATCTGACAGTATAGATGACATAGCCATACACACCCATATCAGAACACTCACCTTCTTGGTGGACTTGTCAGGGCGGGTGAGAGATGGTGAAGAGATGGGGTGTGGTTCCTCAGGCAGGGTGTCACGGATGATGGAAGGTGGTGAGAAAAGCACAGAGGAGTCTCCAATAAGGCTTTTGCTCTGCAGAAAGCTTGAAATTAGTATATACAGTATGGTATAAAGTAAAAGAATTATAAAATAAACATGTTAAATTT
The DNA here is from genome assembly GCA_033782935.1 of Petrolisthes cinctipes. NCBI lineage: Eukaryota > Metazoa > Arthropoda > Malacostraca > Decapoda > Porcellanidae > Petrolisthes > Petrolisthes cinctipes. The sequence continues at coordinate 27,794 of JAWQEG010002958.1, read as the reverse complement.
TTCCTTTAAAATAGTTAGCGACATGTGGACTTGAGGGGGTAATACACTTTTCATAATGTACATTGAAGCGCCTGGAGTCCTCCAAAGTACATCAGGAAACTGGACCAGATGAATGAAAATAATGGTGTCCTGTTGCATGGAATAGTTATAGTTTAGAGGAATTAGTTGCTCCAGAATTACCAACACCGTACTGTCCCATTAAGGACCCTGTGATCGTGTATTTGAATTGGAGGTTTCTGATTCCTCCTGACTATGCCACAAAACACACTCCTTCCATATTTGAAGAACTCATTTACTTCCAATTTTCTGACTATATCACAGGGTCCCTTAAACTCGGTGTCCGAGACACCGAGAGAATTATCTCGGCTTTGGGACAGTCTTATATTTATAATACAGTAGGCAATCTAATTTGTTTTATTTATTACCATTACTTAGGATGTGGCTTTTGGAAATATGTATAAATTATTAGTATGAAAATTTAACGTTGATAGAGATCAGATCTGTCTATGCTGAATTTGAAAACAGCCTCAGTCACACAGACTGCCACAGTGAGAATTTTATTTAAAAGAAAATGCTTATATTATACACAAGTACTCAATCATGTACTCAGCAGCAACAACAATTAATTTTTCAGACATATCAGTGGTATCCAGTTGAATATACATAAGTGTTTCATTTTTCGTATCTGGCACAGTGGATCTCTTTGTTATTGGAACTTTCAGCAGCCCTATCCAATCTCGGTCGTCAATTTCAGCAAACAGTTTTTCTATCTTTTTATATGAACTAATTAATACAATTGTTTTATGACCTGCCAAAACATTCGTTAACTTGATATGCAAGGACTGGCATGTTGGCTCAATGATATGTAAAGTATAAACACTGAAAATAATTCAGATATGACTGTCGGGATGACTCTACATATGTGGCTTTAAAATTGTTATAAACCACCTTATTGCATGATATCATACTTTGGAAATTAGCAAGACTATCAATTAAAATAATGAAGTGATGAATGGACCTTAGCCTTCTATATTTATCAATTAAAATAATGAAGTGATGAATGGACCTTAGCCTTCTATATTTAGTTCAAGAAAATTATTTAAAAAAATTTAGAATGGTTCTCAGTGTGACCCTTCACCCATCGAGTTAATTCATCTGACGAATTTGGGAACTTCTTTCAAGTTTGCTTCATCCTCTTTAACCATCAATTTTCTACAAATGAAGGCACTTCTCACCGGTGTTTCTGGGAAGAGATTGATGGGTTCATGCCGAAAGCCTGGAACTTGGATCTCCCCAGGAGTCGACCAAGAATGCAGGAGAGCTTTGCGTGCCTTCTTGTTGGGAGAGTTTTCTTTGCCACTGCTTGGAGGTGGAGCTTTACGCTTCAGGGTTCCATAACCACTGTCATGTATACCCGACTGTATGGGAGAAATGAAAAGAGGTGAGGATACAGCAAATTTATCAGAAATAATCACAAATTTAGAAATTGTATCTGATACACACTTGCAACTGGCCTTAACTAACCAAAATCTTCAGATTCCATCCTCACATGTACTGGTATTATAAATTAGAATGGATATACTTGTACTCTCATCACCAATAACCCATTTCCCTTTATATTCAAGGGGTGGGGAGGCTCTAGCACCAGTGCAGGACCCCCAGCAGGAAATGGGTCCAGCTCTGAGGCTATTTGAGCCTTTGGTGGGGTATGTTAGAGAGCGGGGTCCCCAACCCTCACTCCCTCCCCTGTATCGTAGGGGATACGAGGCTGACTGCACCATCACAAGAATGGTGGGCGATGGGAACGCCACTTCCCTACGCCGAATACTTTTGCTGTATTTCACATAAACATCCTACCTGGTTGCGGGGAATGGGGCCACTGGTAGAAGGTGTTTCAAATTTTGAGCGTTCCTTTTCAGTGTCTTTACGGATTATCTCTGTAATGTCCTCAAGATGTGTGGGTGTCTGGGGCTGTGGGAATGAGCAATTGGAGTAAGTAGCTGTAATGATGTGCACATAACTATGAGTACAGTAAGATACTCAGACTTCAGAGTATGTGGTGTTATTATGAAACATAACCGAAATATGTCATTTGATAATTTGACTCTAAAGCTGAAGGCAAACTGAGACAAATAGTTCATGACTGCATAATGGTTTATTAATATCACCCATGTTTTCTCTCTTCCTATTTTTTGACCCAGTCCCCTCCTATCAACTCCACACAGTTCACCTTGCTTCAACATTCAAACCACAGGTGATTCAGTTCTGGCTGACTTAAGGAATGAACATTTGTGCCCCATCGTATCCTAGTACAGAACCAGTATGAAGATCACAGCTGTTGGAATTTCTTGTTTTATGTTAATATTATATCCTATTAACTCATACATTTTTTGCATGAATCTTAATCCGTGTCTTACACTAGAGGACACTGAGCTAGTGCAGTGTTAGCATCTTCACTGACTTAGTGGGTAGGCAAAGTGGTATCCTCCCAGGACCTCAGTAGGTTACATTACTTGTCAGGCATAGTTTAGTAAATTTGCATTTAAATTTTTATTTCATAGTAAAATGAACCTCTAATACGCTAGCTGAAATAAGATATCACATCTAATACTTAAACTAATATTTGTATAATTATATAATTAGTTTTGTATATTGTCTATTTCTCAAGTATATACCCAATATCATCCAATATTATAACTTACAAGATGCTTGAGTGGGCCACTCTTTTTCTCAATCTCCCTGAGAGCATTTTTAAGTGGTGTGGGAGTCTTGGGAGCAGTCTGCAACAGTGACCGCCGCGACTTTGGAGTACGTGGCTGATGGCTGTTGCTGAGGTGGTGTGGAAGGTGGCTGGGAAGGGCTGTGGATGTGGGAGGTTGGACAGGGGTGGACTGGAAGACTGGTCCTCCTCCCTGAAGTAATGGTGTTGAGGTAAGTGTTGTGCCTCCATCATCAAAGGACAAATTTGGACTGTTAAGGAACTGTGAAGGGCTGAAGGGGATGGTCTTCACTGGGGTCACCTTCTGGGGAGTTGACAACAGTGACTCATTGTGCTCCTGCTGTAATGAAAATAAAACTTATAAATGTACATTCTGAAGACTACAAAACATGGATTTGGCACAGTTGACCTCCTGTCACCTTTGATATGGGAGGTAGTGAATGTGGATTGAGGACCCTGCTGTTTGTTATATCTCCCACATATCTTTTTCAGAAAGGGGGGGGGATATATATATATATTTTTTTTTTTTTCTCCTCCTATGTTGAAGTTGGCAAGCTGGTTTCAACTTGCGAGTTCATTAAGTGGCTTTTTTCACCAAGGCTAAACGAAGGTACTGTAACTTTGTTGTAGAAGTAAAGATTTAAAAGTGGGGAGCAGAGAAGCTGGAAATTTTGTGGGGTTAAAAGGGAGAGTGAAAGGGAGTACAACTGATTTCTCTAGGTATTCTGTCCCTCTCTAGTTTTTTCTTATAAAATTTTTCTATCTCTGGCCATCCTTTAAAAATAAAAGGAATAGGGTGCGGAAGATGTTGATGAAAATACATCTTGCCTGAAATATGAAATTCTATTGACATGTATCATAAAAAAGATGATTATATAAAAAAAATTCCTTTCTCATTTAAATAATAATTACTGACCAGAAGCAGAAGGTGTCTCTTGCTGGGCGAGGGCTGCTTCCTTCGACCACGGCGGAGGATTGGAGGTGTGGAGAGACGAGAAGAATTGAGAGAGGAAAATGACCCGTTGTGTGTGCTAGTGGTGCTGTTGTTGAGACAGGTCCCTGGACCACTGGTACTGGTGCTGGTACTTGTGGTTGTCGTTAAGGGATTGCATGATGGGGCACTGTGTTGGTTTCCTACCAAGTCATGAATCACCTCCTGTTTAATCTGCAAAACAAGTTGTATTATTGTATGTACTGTAACTTTACTATGAAAATGTTTAACACTCTTGAGGTTTTCATAAACACATTTTCATACATCAAATTTTGCTCTTTGGGAACTTTGTTCGTGCATAAAATTGTGTTCATACTGTATTCAGTTTAAGTACCTTGTATTTCTGGAATGCTCACATTAGGAATGAGCAGGGAGAACACACACAAAATTAAATGCTGTTGTTGGAGACAGACAGAAAACACAAAGACCTAACATGTTCAAGGAATAAAAGATAGAATCTAAACAAATGGTTAAAAGTAACTATAAACATGATGTGTTTATATTTCTTGTCCTTACAGAATATGAAGAGAGTCCTAGTTCAGCCACAACACCGTACAGCTGCCAACACTTATAACTGATAAATTCAGCATTCTCCATCCTCTTTTCTTGCTAGCAACTGTACATCTCTAGAATAATACACCAGTTTTGAAGCTACAGTATATGGGCTTTTCCACACCATGCCATAATATTAAAGTTCCCTATCATCCAGAGTACTCTGGCAACAGAAATGAACTATTTATATATATATATAAAAACAAAACATGGGCTAACCAGTACCTTTACTGGGCTGCATGTGAGAAGTTCAAATGCACCCATATCCAAATCTGCACGGAAGGCTTCCAGGGTTCGATCAGGCTTCAGTGGTGACAGTGAACCTAGGTCCTCAAAATACCTGGAAATATGTGAGGCAAAATTTGTAATGGTAAATTGGAGGTTGTAATGAAGCAACTGGATATGACATTGTGTAGCAAGCACATGTATCCCTGCCTTACAGCTAATATATGGCCACCCCATCTCGAATGACAGGTTTGGGCAATATAGAGATAAATCTAATTCCCATTCCACCATAAAAACTCAAGCAGTATTTCATTTTGGAATACAAGAAACTTGAGTATTTGAAAGAGAACTGGTACATGGCATTATGTGCTTACTGGACTAAAATATCACACATATATACTTAACAAAACTAAACTGAACTCACTTGAGAGGAGAGATAATGCCAAGGTCGTGGTAAATGCTAGTCTTGTCTGGAGAGAGGAGGAATCCTTGGTTGAGGGGTGATGTTTCTGAGGCTGAACTGTTCTCACACACTGTAGTAGGGGGTCCATGTGGCTGAAGAGGGGCAGACTGAGGTGGGAACTGACTGTACTGGCTACTCTGGCTCAAAGGTGGTGTGGGTACACATGGGGGAGGTGGTGTGGGTGTTGATGCTCCAACCTAGGGATAATTTATTAGGTTGTAAATATAAACTTGAAAATCATGACTCATAAGGAGGCGATACATGACATGTATAATAATCATTACCATTATCACAAACTAAATACACATATCAATCTCAAGAGAAGAAAAAATACAATAATTATTATCATTATCTCATTTCCCTTTTAAAAAGGGGCATCCAGCCCCGAGGCTTTTTGAGCCATTGGTGGGGTTATTGTTTGAGTGGGGTCTCCAAATCTCACTTCCCCCCCCCCTGTATCGTAGGGGATACGAGGCTGACTGCACCATACCAAGAAAGGTGGGCTATGGTGACCCCACATCCCTATGCCTAGACAAAAAAAATACCAAGTATGATTAAAGGTTTGAATACCTGTGTGGTGTGCGGGGAGTCAAGAGGGACATTGCCAGGGGAGGTCATGTCTGGAGGGGAACACACACCCTCAGTTTTCACCACCAGCTTCTGAGGAGGATGGTGGGGATGGTGGTGATGGTGAGGGTGGTGGTGTGGGACAACACTGTCCACGATGGTACTACGTGTATGTGGTGGCTGCTGATGCAAGGAAGAGGGGGGTTGTTGTGAGTACCCACCACTGTATGGACTGCTTTGATCCCAATAATTCTGAAACACCAATTTACAATCAAATCATTATGTTAATGCTGTCAGTTTATGCAGATGTAAAGCTCTGATTTTTATCCCACTGCTACCAACCAGTGTAACGCAACCAGTGTAAAGCCCTGAATTATGCTCTGGTTTTTATTTCACATGAAAAACCTCCCTTTCAGATGAGAATTTGGTAGCATAAGGGTGTTTTGGGCCAAGACTTTTAAGTTATCGGAGACTCGGGGCTCACTTGCCTACACATCTCCTTGTGGGTTACCTCGTCTGGTTATATCACGATGTAACCACACTCCGGGAGAAATAAACCAATAAGACTTTACACAACCACTGATTTTAATTTACTCCCCTCAAAGCAGGTTCAATGCTGTCCTGATGGTACTGTACAATATCCATGGAGGAGCTACCTTGCTCACTCTACCTAACTATACAGCACTGCATTTGTTAATATTCCTGCACACATATAGTTAAATGCTTCCAACCTAAGAAAATACAGCACGGGGCAGTTACTAGAGAACACGCCACCTAAATTCAAGCAAGCGGCAGTAACAAGTGGGACACGCCGTATTAACAATCTACCACCTAGCAAAATAGTGGGATATCTGTATGGGGGGGGGGGATTGTGTGGATCACATGGCTGGTTTGTCTTGCTCAGATTCTCAGACCTTTCGAGACTGAGTGTAGGGCAGGAAAGTGAAACAAATAATACTATAATAATGATATTCCCAGGGACACTTACTGATTAAAAACTAAGAAAAAAAAAGGGGGATCTATTTCCACTGTATTGCGGGCTGGACGAACTATTAACTTGTCGATATGGAGTGAAGGGCACGAATAAGGGAGTTGTAGTCCCTCACCGTGGCTCTACACCTTCACTGCGACTCGAAACATGCATCGGTGATTCGAAGGATTTTTACTTCTTTCGCTTAATATTCGATTTCCAATAGCATAGGGTAATTAGTTACCAACCTTCAAAGACAGAAAACTCTACAAATACATATAATATTTTCACCTACTTAAACCTAAGAAACAAGAATACACGGGTACATTTTTGTGGCATTACACGGATCCATCCTTCGGGATTTAAAATTTTACTCATTGGAGTTCTTCACATCATACCTAACCAACTCTGCCCTACAGGATACATTGAGTCCGGGACTGCCCTATCAACATTGGTTATTGGCATTACACAGGTACAGTCGTCTAATGAAGAAATTCACTTAATGCTTGCAGCCAATATAATATAACTTAAGGATACTCCTGTATTTCTATATAATAATAAATTATTTAATTAGTTTACTGTACAGTATTGTGTTGTGTGTGAAGTATTTGTTATTAAGTTTTACTTTATATGCGAGTGTATTCTTTTATTCTGGTCTTCTGTATGCTTCTTGATCAACAATCAGTTTCAGTTTGCATTGATATATATGTTAACTAAATACAGTATATCTTATCTTATAGTGAGTATATAAACGAGAAATAGACCGACATTTGGTCAATTCCTGTTTACATCCTGCATATGAAAGGAGGCTAGCAAAATCTTAGGGATATAAATTATGCGACAATACATTGTAGTCTCACCTGTGGGTATGCCTCTTGACCATAGGGAGATGTATTGTTGACAGGCACAGGAGTATGCATGGCAGGGGGAGGGAGGTCATAGCGAGGGTGGTAGTCGGGGTGTGGTGGGTAGCCATTGCTCCCGCCACTACCACCACCACCAGGGAACAGGTGTGGAGGACCTGGAGGAGGCTGAGACCCTATGTGGTGAGGTAAAGGTGGACCCATCACATCTGGCAAGGAAAACAAAATGGAAACATTTGTTATTTGTACACCAGGTCAATTGCCTCCGATCAGAGTTTATGCTTACTGTGCACCACACGGCGAAATCTTACAGATCATAGAAAAGCAGAGGAGGCAACTACTGCAACTCAATCTCTGATATCATGGTTGACCAGTACTAATTAATTCCAGATATCCTATCCATTAAGTAACAATTCAGAAATACTTGTCGTGTATCAGATAGTATGTGGGTATGAGTCTTACCTGGTCTGTGGTAGTACTCCTGTGAGTAGTGTGGTGGTGGGGGAGGGGGCACAGGGGAGGCCATGATGGGGGGAGTCTGTCTCATTCCACCACCACCACCGCCCCCACTCCTTGGCTTCTTCCGCCCCGCTGCAGTCATTTCAGCTTCGTATTTTCGTCTCATTGTTGAATTCCAATGGTTCTTGATAGCATTGTCTGTCCTAGAGTAAAAAGACTTCACATTAGTTTCTCAGATATTGATAGAGAAAACAACCTTAACAAAGATGCTCATAAGTATTATTTATGTGTGTATCTAAACAGCTAATAAAATACTGGCAAAGACTGCACATGATGGGTGACTTTGATACTGGATTTGTTTCATGCCAGTGGGTTTAGTAAACCTCTTTCAGCAAAATTTTAATATTTCCATGCAATAGTGATTACTGACCTGCCGGGAATCAGCTTGGCAATTTTGGCCCACTGGTTTCCCCACTGTTTATGAGCCTCGTAAATAATTCTATCCTCTTCTTCAGTCCAGGCGCTCTTCTTGATGGCTGGATTGAGATGGTTGTGCCATCTCTCGCGGCACTGCTTCCCAATGCGACCCTTGAGGTGCTTGGCGATTAGGGTCCACCTTTTAGGGCCGTACTTCTCAACCAACTCGATCACTTTCTCGTCCTCCTGAAGAAACAAAGTAAAAACGGTAAGAATTAAGGAAAAAATATATGCCATGCCTTTTACTTAAAATAACACTATGTAGTTAGCACAATAAAATATATACCATTGTGAAAATATGAAAACTGGGATTATGAAAAGAACTGAGGGAACTACTAGGGAGTTCCTGAATTTGACCCATTTCTTCAAAATATGTCATGAAGACGACTTGTATAACGGCTGGCACTGATATTTTCAAATAATGGACTATATAATTATCATGGATGAAACCACACCAGTTTACCAGCTTAATTACTAGTTCTATTAACCCATAACCTCCTGTGCACCCAGAGTTGAGGAATTGCATGTGCCTAGAAAAGTGTCCTCTTCATTTCTGTCCATTTTATCTATAAACATTTTCAAGATGTAAATAAAGATACCGTTGTAAACCTTACCTCAAGTTTACCATTGTCCCTGTAGCATGCTGTGGGTGAATTAATGAATCTCTCTTGCAATAAGAAAAGTACATTAGATTGTTTATCATCTAAGAGTTGAGCTAAACCACCTGCACAGGTTGCCAGTAACAAAGCTGATGGCATTCAGCATTGTTGAATGCCATCCAGACTAAATTCCACCGGATTCCTTATCACAGAAAGGATCTTAGGTTTAGTTTTTTTGGGTGTCTTGACTTGGAAAAAAAATCTCTTCCAGTTCAGTAAAACTAATTACAATTACCTAAAAAAAAAAAAAAGGAGAAAATTTAAGGAAAATTGTATTACATGCAATCACTCATTATATTTATATAAGGAACATATATCTTGAGCTCGTTCAGTGACCTCCGGATTATGCAAAGTTATTATAATGCCAGCATATACATCACCCCCACCTCCCCAACCCACACGTCTTACCTAACACTCGGCAGTTGGGCAGGCGTGGGAGGGACGTAGGTTGGAGGGGGAATTCTTTGATGAGTCAACGGGTAGGACACGAGAGAGAGAGAGAGAGAGAGAGAGAGAGAGAGAGAGAGAGAGAGAGAGCAGCAAATAAACTAGAAGAGAAAAGAAATGGTCTAGTGCTGGAGAGGGAGCGGCGTTACTCATGCAAGTCTCCTCCACATTGAGATGATTGGCCGTATTCAAGAACATCCCGTGGTGTATACGATGGCCCCGTTGTTTGTCTATGGAGCTATCGTACCGGTACCACACCATCATATGCATCATGAATCTTCTTGAATACGGCCCACAGATACAGTATATTCACTACACAGAGGTTATCAGGCCTTGGTACTTGTATCTTCACTGCTCAACGAAATGGTGTGCTTGCAAATATATAAAAAAAATACTGGCATTCCATGACTCCTGCACTAAGCTACAACAAAAACCTACCTGCCGACTGACTACCTACTTCCCACGTGCACATTAGCTACCTACACCCCTCCTACACACAACCTACGCCCGTCAACCACCAACGTCTTCACTGGCCCTCACGCCCATGGCCGCCCATCAACGCCCATTGAAAAAAGAAGATAATTCTGCTCATTGTTAGAACTGCGTTGTAGCATTCTGCCGGGGGGAGAGGAGAACTACCCGATAATATAATAATACTTACTTGAATAAAGAGGTCTATCATTAACCGACCTTCATCCTAATATTGAAGGAAAGGTTGAAAATAACCCCTGTTTGAATAATAATAACCTCAAGACCACAAGTGTATACCCACATACCGACTACAGTGGGGTAGTGTTACAACCACGGCGCACCTCTTGTTTACATCCCCAGTGGCTTCACTTCCCGCCAAAATGCACCCAGGCCGAGGCAGTGGTGAGGGGGAACAAATATTATTCGTTTCTTTACACTACATTTCCTTTCCCACAACTTAAAACAGTAGACTTCCTTTCCAATATTATACTGGTGAACTCATGGATAGGCGTAGGCAATTCTAATAAGAAAATGGCGTCAAGGTAACATACACAAAGAGAACCAATAATTATGTTTTGTAAATATACTAATATTCTAAGGCTATACCGTATTATAAGTAACATAAAATGGAAGCAGGTGCTAACTGACACATGTGCTGTTTTAATCCCGACGAAAAAAAATGTTCACGAAAAATTAGCTGTAACAAATTAATGCAACCCCGGGTCATGTGTTCAATTCTTTGTGTGTATATAAATATACTTATGTAAGACCTTGGGTGCTTCTCAAAACAGAAAAAAAAGAATTGTGAAGGTAAATTGTTAAGAATTTGTCCATAATACACCACAACCAAGGTGTTTCCGCTACGTCCAGTCCCGTGGAAACTTGAGATGTGTGAGAAGCAGGGTATGACGAGTGTTTGGACGATATTTGTGCCAATAGGGAGGTGGTGTTTGTGGTTGTCGTCATTCACTCTCGGAACAGCTGTAATTTGGCTACATTCCGAAACCCGTTTAAAATCGGTCATAATCATCACACGTCAAATTTATAGTTCTATTATTGGACGGTATATTGCAAAACCTCACGTTGTTCTGCTAACAGCTGAGCGTTTAATGCATATGTATCTAATTTAATATTGATATGTCTAAAATGAATCCGCAAATCTATAGTCCTGGCTTATGGTCCAATTTTCATGTTTGTTTTGTATTTCAGCATGGTTTACATACAGGGTGTTTTGCTCATACCTTTACCTGCCGAGTTTTTTCTTTTCCTAAGTCTTGTTTTTCCAAGTGCCAGATCAGGTACTTCTAGAACTCAAGTACCAGAAAGATTTTTAAATATTTAAATTTTACCCACATAATTTGAAAAACAAAGATATATTTCAAAATTTTAATTTATATTTTAATTCCATTTACCATTTCATATATTTAAAATATATATTTCAATATATCAAGTGGAGGCCAGAGCCCCCTTGAAAAAGTCAGTCAGGGATCAGAAAGTGACCCCCATTATTATGTACCTAAAACCTTCCCTGGGTTATGCCCTTTCAGAATATATATGGTTTGTACGGTCTATTTCTTTTGGTTTGGGAGAAAAATGCACACAGACAAACACACACACAGACAGACGCCTCTCTTTTATAGATAAAGATGCCGTGAACCCTGACTGCAGCTACTTCATTATCCATACATTTGAATTTGAGTGTTAAACCCAACAGTATACGACTATCATACTGTAGCACATTCCTCCCCCTCAACAATAACCACTAAATAGCATGCCGGACTCCCACGTACCGTATACAGTATAGCCTAAACGTGTAGCCTTCTTCCTCACACACACACATTAACCACTTGAGTCGGCCAGTTTGTCTGCCAGCTTACCCCCTACAACTATACAGGTGGCCATTACTCACCCTCACCCTTTTCATCAATAACTAATCGTCAGACTCTACTCAAATATGAATTAGCGAGGGGTCTCAAATAGGTCCTCATTACGTTAGTTTACACTGTGTACTTGTTTGCTTCCTCTCCAACCACTCCTACCCTTCTCTCAAAACCAAACATCATTAGCCTGGTTTCCCTTCATTACACTTCTCTCATGTCTACATCATAGACCTGCACATTATCTACTCTTCCCACTACTAATTCTACCCACAACTCTCCTCTTCGTATTTCATCACCGCCCACATTAATTATCTCCCCACACATCGCTCCCTGACGACCAACACCCATATTTCCCCCAATACCACCACGGCCATATCGCCCCCACACATCGACACCACCACCACCACTCCCCTCCCTGCATACCATCACTACCCACGCTCCCACCACCACCACCACTACCTTCCATCGTCCACACACTCCCTCAGACTCCACTGTTACCTGGGCATTGTTAAACCCGAGGAAGGCATTGTGGGCACCAAGGACGCCTCACAATGCCCACTTAACACAGACCTGTTACTTGAGGACTGAAACAAACCATACGGGAAACTCGGGAATTAAGAATAAGACCCAGAGTATAAAAAGGAAAGGTATTTCCGCTTCCGTCCTTTTCTTTAGCTTTCTTGAATGTGTGTGTGTGTGTGTGGGGGGGGGTTTTCTTGTGATATGGTATGCCCATACTGTGTTCATGTATATATTAAATCAAAATCAATAACATTTTATTCACTTGATAAATTACATGTTCACACTTTGTCTAGACTCTAGTACGTCAAATTCTTCCCTGACTTTTCACCCGTCCTAAATATCCCTTCTTCGTTATAATCGTTTCCAAATAATTACCTTTAACTCCAATTCCCATATAACTTTACTCTCTCGCCATCTTGGTTCACGTGTCCCAGCAAAGTTTTCCCCTTTACGTTACTTCCTCTCACGTTCTCCCTACACGTTTTTCTTCTTCTGGTTTCCCTCTTCTTTATCCCCATATTTCCCTCTCCTCCCTCCCTCCTCACCCACCTGACACTCACCCTGCGGGAACTCCCACGCAAATTCATGGGAGTGACGGCAGCCCCCTCAGGCACTACCCCCCCCCCCCAACTACACACACACACCCTGCAGTCTCACGTAGCTATACCTCTAATTTAATGAGGCAGGCACGCTGAGGGAGTGGAGGGCGGGGGGGTAGGGACGGTGGAAGGGGTTGAGAAATAAGAAACAACGCTGGAAATGAGTGAATGATGGAGACTATAAGAAAACTGGAGAAAGGGTCAGTATATGAAAAACACTGAAAATAGTGGACAGAGAAAAATGCGAAGGATAATGGAAGAGCTGGAGAAGAAAGAGTAAAAATATGAAGGGGATGACGGGGAGGAGGAAAAAGAGAACAGATGTCTCCAAAGAAATGACTGAGAAGATACGGGGAAAGAATCATGCAAAGTAGTTGGCAATTTAAGCTGAATTAACGTAATGTAACTGGGATAATGTGAAAAAGCATGAGAATATAATAAAAGGGGGAAAAAAAAAGTAATGCGGGACGATACATGATGACGAGGCAAGCAGCGAGGAGCACCAGAATATAATTATGATGAAACACCAGACTAGGAAAGGAATGGACAAGAGAATGGGACAGGTGAGATGGTATTGGTAAAGCAAGAGGGACAACGAACGACAAGAGCGATGTGATGTAGCAACCAACAACAACAACCACAACTTAGGGATGGCATGTGGTCGGTGCTACATGCTGGTATGGCTCCTTATGTGTGGTAGTCAACATCTTAAAGTACTGTATGTAGCTCTTAAGGCCAGCATATTCCTTGTCAGGCCTGAAGAACTTATATAACTACTTGAGTGTGTGTGTGTGTGTGTGTGTGTGTGTGTAAAGAGAACTCAGTGATATGCCTTTGACAAAATGAGCACACCTACGAGGATAAGACTAACAAGATCGCAGTTACTTTAAGCGAAGGCAGTGTCTGGGAGGCTTTTCCCAGAGCCTCCCTTTCCACCATCTCGTCGCCTCCACAAACCTCCCATTCCCCCACCAACACGGTGTCACGTATTTGAGCGAGGAATGTGGTAATTGGCGAAGGTGTGGAGACATTGGCAGAAATATATGAGGCTTTCTTCTTGTCTCAAATATCTTATGGACAGTTTATATTTTTGCATATTGTCTCAGAGAGGTATTATAAAATATGTTCTTCCATTGTGCATTAAAAGGCACAGGGCTTTAGTTCCTTCAGGATTTACGATATTAGTAATCATGTAGCACTAAAAATATTCAGAAGTTGGCATGAGATATGGAAGGCTGGAGATGGAAATATCAAAACGGAAAAAGTAGTAAGAGGAAGTGTACGAAGGCTGTAATGAATAATGAGGGAAGGAAGAAGGGTAGAATGACTGATGAGGCATACCTAGAGAGGGACTGTGAGGCCGTGAGAGGGGAGACCGGGGAAAGAGAAAAAGAAAACTAAAATTAAATGGAGAGAGAGAGAGAGAGAGAGAGAGAGAGAGAGAGAGGAAACCAATAACTAGTATAAGGAAGATAATAACTGACGTGTCATTATTAACTCTCTTGTTTGCTTTATTTTGCTTCACGATCCTGTCTGTCACCTCACTTGAAATATATTTTTTGCTAATGTACCAAATTAAAGGAGGCATCATCTTGTTAACCCTTATTTCGTCTGAGCTGGTATGTTCTTACTTTCAATAATTTTGTCTACATATTCCTACACCTTAACACATATACCAGTCTCCCTATGTAGCATCTACCTATCTACCTATCAACTTACATACCATACCAACCAAGCACCATACCTATAATATCTCCCTACCTGAACCCTCCTCTCTCCAAGTACGACAATATTTACAAAGAGGGGAGGCAGTTAGTGCATGAGAGAGAGAGAGAGAGAGAGAGAGAGAGAGAGAGAGAGAGGAGGGGCTATGACGTAATTTGTATTTGTAACTCTCACAGGAGGCGAGAATAGGAGTGGCCAAGGATAGGAGGGAGCAACGTGATGGAAGGGGAACAGGAGGAAAGATACAGTAAAGATGGGAACTAAGGCATCACAATAAGGATAATGAAAAAAATAGCAGTGTGAAAAACAAACAGGTACACACTAGGAGAGAGAGAGAGAGAGAGAGAGAGAGAATAGGGGTGCACACACAGGCGGTCTGGCTTTGTAATACAGTCAGTCCCACATCCCAGTCTTGTGTTGTGTTTGTTGTGAGTGGCGGCACAGGGGGAAGCACACACTATACCACCACCACCACCACCACCACCACACCTCACACCTCCCATCCCTCCACCACCACCACAACTCCCTTCTTTCCACACCACACACCCCACCTCACAGCTCCTATCCCTCCACCACCACAAATCCCATCCTTCCACACCATCCCCACCTCACAGCTCCTATCCCTCCACCACCACAACTCCCATCCTTCCACACCACCTAACAACTCCCTCTACATTCTCTGTAATTAATCAGGAGTTTCTACAAACTACTGCCACTTCCACACCCAATATACCTCAAGGCTTGCCCCTCTACATCCACTATGCCTTACGTTTCGGCTCACTTCACACCCACCCCACAACTTCCCCTACATCTGACTGTTCTCTTCACACCTCACAGCTCTCACTACTCACACCACACCTACTGGCTACCTTTCCACTCACCTAAAGTTACTATTCTCCCCCACAAATAAGTCTCGCAATGTAACAAGCCAGGTGACAAGAAATGGAAATAAATTTAATTCAACTAAGACATAATTATAGGCTATGACAAGAGGGAGCGTCTCCTTCCCATAAGGTATATGTGCAGCTCATTATTAAGATCTTCAGAATCCATGTCGACATAGAGCTGAACAACAACCCGGCGCGGTGCCCAAGTTATACAAAAACTATCTTAAGCAGCCATGGACACCGATTAAATTACAAACAAATTATGGAAGGAATAACATCGTAAGTAAGAAGAAAGCCTTAGTCAGAAACCACCATAGAATAAACCCTTAAGTTACTTAACATCAGGAAAAAACTGTCTGGCTCAACAACACAGAATCTAAACACAACGATTCAAAGCTGGTTTTTGGCGGGGAACTTGGGAGTGAAGTGATGGCCAAGAAGTTGTTTACAGTGCACGAAGGAAACGAGAGGGAGAGGTGGGAGGATAACCATGGGGACAGATGAAACGATAACGAGAAAAAGAGAGAGAATATGTAAACATGGGAGGCATATGACTCACGAGGGAGGAAATGGCACAAAACAGGAGGGACAAGAAGTGTGGAACGGAAGGAGGGGCAAAGGGAAAAAAATATATGAGGGAATGAAACAAAAGAAAAGTGTGTGTAACAGATGGGGAATACATTATACTGGGAAGGAGTTTAGATCAAAACATGGCAACGAGATTTGAAAATAAACGGGATGAGGAAAATTGCGGAGCAGAGAGAAAAGAATAGAATTAAACTGAATATACTAAAAAAAAAAAAAAAAAAAATTGTATAATAAATGTGACTGACTAAAGAATGGCGTCGAAAAATGAAAGTAAAAGGAGAAGAAAAAGTAATTAACTGGATGTATTTAAAAACTGTATAATAAATGTCACAATGGCACAGAATCAAGAAAGTATGGTATGGTACGGTAAATAAAGGGAAATAATTTTGATGAAGTATAACTATGAAAACCACGATGGGAGAAAGTAAGGGTAAGTAAGGATGGTGGTGGTGAGGAAGGAACAGGGACGACGTAATTACGATGACAACAGGACCTCCATTTCTACCCTCCTTGAGAAAACAGTATGACGTCATCTCTACGAATGTTTTTACGAACAAGTCCATTATCTCATCAAAACGCATGCATAGGGGAAAACATACAAGAGACTAAATGCTTAATTACATGCCGTGTTGCGAAAACTGGCTGGACAGACAGAACGAGAAACATGACGAAATGCAGGGAAGGTAAATGTTACTGACAAAAACAGTAACCTGCACCAGCGCCACGAACGAACCAATGGGGGAGGAGAGGGAGGCAGCGTGGGAAAGGCGCCAGAGTTTGAACACACGGGGGCGCGCACGTGGACACCCTGCCCTGCCCTGCCCTGCCTGCCTCTGTTGGTCCTTCCTTCCATACCACCTCTCTTCCGTGTCTCCCTCCGGCCCCCTCTCTTCCTTCTTGCCTATCTTTCTTCCTTACCACCTCTCTTCCGTGTCTCCCTCCCCCCCCCTCTCTCTTCCTTCTCGTCCCTCTTCCGTGCCCCCTTCCCTTCCTTCTTGCCTATCTTTCTTCCGTGTCTCCCTCCCCCCCGCTCTTCCTTCTCGTCCCTCTTCCGTGCCCCCTTCCCTTCCTTCTTGCCTATCTTTCTTCCGTGTATCCCTTTCCCTCTCTCTTCCTTCCGTGTCTCTCCCTTCGTTCTCATCTCTTCTGTGTCTCATATACTGTACCTTTCAACCCCATTCCCCCCCGTATCTTCTTTTATTACTTTTCCATTCCCCTTCCTCAGAAACATCCCATCATCAAACCCCCCCTAACCCTCATCATTAATGCAGGGAGCCACACCACCACCACCATCACTGACACTCGCTGCACCTCGACAACACCAACTTTGCGCAATGACATATTATCACCCATCTCTCAGTTTCAACAACATATCGACTCCACCAATGCAATCTAGATGTAAATTCACGTTCTTTTTTGCCACATACATCGTACATGTCATTTTTTTTTCGCAACCCAGCTGGGCCTGCCTCTCTCTCTCTCCGGCTGCTCACCTCTCACCCATTCCCCTTCCCTCTCACACTTTCTCTCACAGTCTCTCTTTATCCTTATTCTACTCTCACTCGCCTTCCCCTCTCACCCATTCTCTCACCGTTTCTTTTTTACCCTCGCTATACTCTCACTACTTTACTTCCCTTCCCCTCTCACTTTCACCGTTTCTCTTTTACCCTTGCTCTACTCTCACTTTCCCTCCTTTACCTCCCTTCCCCTCTTCCTTTCATGCCATCATCTTCCTCTCATCCCTCCCTGTGCCCCGTCCGCCACCCCGCGGGGCCCCATGCTGGGTGTGGCCCCATGAGGGGAGGTAGGCAAGATGATTCATGGGTTCTACTAGGGGAGGCACGGGCGGGGGAAGGTGAGCTGAAATGATGGGGAAGAAAGTGGAAGAGGAGGCATGAAATATAAATGTAGATAGTGGAACAGGGTGGATGAACGAAAAGTGTAATTGAAGAAACAGAAATGGGAGATATGAATTTATAGACGTCTGAAAATGAAAGAATTGTGGAAGGAGGAGCGGACAGAACAAAAATAAGGGAACAAACGGAATAACAGAAGATCGTATGAGCAAGGAAGGGAAAAAGAAACGAATATAAGTGATAATAATGTTAAAGACAAAGAAATATATGTAATCTAACAAATAGAAGTGTTCTACACCACACAAGACAATGACAGATTCGCTTCCATGAAATGACACAAAAAATGGGAAATCAATATTCGCTGTTATGAATAATAATAAAACTCTGTCGAATCACTCAACATATTCTTTTTTCCCTTTACCCCCTTTTCCTTAATCCCTTTATATATTTTCTTCCTTCATCTTCCTTTACCTCCCAACTTTGGCCCCCGATTGCTTGCCCTGGTGTGGCCTCCCCAGCCAGCCAGTCTGCCGGTAACCATGCACTCAGGCCGACGACTCACGCTCATGACCTTCACATAGGCAAGAATGTCACACACATACACACATTCACACACACACACACGGATAAGTAAAAACATTAATTGGAAAAAAACCCTTAGTGTTTCAATGTTACGTCACACACAACATTATTTCAATCGCGAGGTACATAAACACTCATTGACGCATAATTCGATACATAATTATAATTAAAACAGAATTTTTCAACTCGTGTCACATAACGTAACAAGAGACCTATCGTAACCAACAAGAGTAATATATATATATATACTACATGCTAACAGAATTCTAGCACACAAGCAAATGGTAACAACAAAAGCACAAGATGCATCAACAACAGTCATTCGTGTCTCCAACTGACGACACAGGATATTCGTCAATTAAACCTGCACTGTGTCAAGTCACATCCACTTGCACACAAGCACTCCATGTTAGGCCTTACACACACACATACGATTCAAACAGTCGTGCCCCACGCCTAAACACGCACAAGCACATACGAACACATACACCAAGTGCAAACAGTCTTAAGGGGCCCGGGTAAGGATGGAAGTAAAGTAGGAGAGAGAAATGTTGTATAGGAATGACAAACAGATGGAGGGAGGGTGAAGTGGAGAGAAAAGCATGACATGGAGAGAGGATGAGGTGGAGACAAAGATTATAGGGTGTGGATGGGAGAAGCAGGACAAGATGATGGTAGAGGGAAAATGGGAGGGAAGAAGAGAGCGTTAAGTCTGGGTAAAAGGAAAAGAGAAATCTTGAGAGAAAACTGACAGAAGGATAGACTGACTGTAGAAAAAGAAATGAAAGACCAACATTAAAGTGTGGTAGAGCTTGTAGAAAATGAAGTGAGAAGAAATAAGACAAGGAAGGAACGGAGACGAGTTGAGTAGAAATGAAAGACATGAATAATAAGACTGAATAGAACATTAACACTTTAATTATTTAACAACATGTGAATATGCACACGTCACACTGCCTGATACCTCACACTCCAATCTCTTAAGTTATCTTTTGGCTTCCTCCTTCACTTTCGCCTCCATTCTATACATTCCACCATCATACCTGCCATATCCCCCTCTTCACTTTTCCATATCAAGTTTTCCAGTTGCTTGACAAGAGTAAAAAATGGTGTAAATATGATATAGGTAGCTTCCTAGTTATTATACTAATATAATAATTAACTTTTATGGTCAATTCTCGCTTAACGCAAGGATGGGAATGAGTAGAGAGTGAAAGAATGAAGGCAGGAAAGTAAGGTAAAGGAATCAAAGCAGGAGAACAAGGGAGAGGAATTAAAAGCAGGAGAGCAAGGGAGAGGAATCAAAGCAGGAAAGCAAGATAAAGGAATCAAAGCAGGAAAGCAAGGTAAAGGAATCAAAGCAGGAAAGCAAGGTAAAGGAATCAAAGCAGGAGAGCAAGTGAGAGGAATCAAAACAGGAGAGCAAGTGAGAGGAATCAAAGCAGGAGAGCAAGTGAGAGGAATCAAAACAGGAGAGCAAGGGAGAGGAATCAAAGCAGGAGAACAAGGGAGAGGAATCAAAGCAGGAGAGCAAGGGAGAGGAATCAAAGCAGGAAAGCATAGTAATGGAGGCAAGAAAGTGGAATCATGCCAAGAGAGGAGGGAAGGAAGGAAGGAAGGCAGTAGAGCAGTGGTACAATAATATCCACCAGCAATCAGTCGTATCGGGCCGACACAATAACAACAACAACAACTTCCAAAACACTCAGGTCTGGTATGTAGCATGGGGGCGTCGTCAGAACTAGTCAAGTCAGTCAGTCAGTCAGAACTAGTCATTCAGTAATATAGTCAGTCAGTCAGAAGTATAGTCATTCAGTAATATAGTCAGTCAGTCAGAACTACAGTCATTCAGTAATATAGTCAGTCAGTCAGAACTAGTCATTCAGTAATATAGTCAGTCAGTCGGAACTAGTCATTCAGTAATATAGTCAGTCAGTCAGAACTACAGTCATTCAGTAATATAGTCAGTCAGTCAGAACTATATAGTCAAGTCAGTCAGTCAGTCAGAACTAGTCATTCAGTAATATAGTCAGTCAGTCAGAACTACAGTCATTCAGTAATATAGTCAGTCAGTCAGTCAGAACTAGTCATTCAGTAATATAGTCAGTCAGTCAGAACTAGTCATTCAGTAATATAGTCAGTCAGAACTATGGTCATTCATTCAGTCAGAACTAGTCATTCAATCAGTCAGTCACAGCAACAACATTCATTCATTCAGTGAGTCAGTTGGTGGGTCGGTAGGGGTCTGAGTTGTAATAAGGCGGTAATGAAGAGGACATGAATGGCTGGTCATAAGGTGGTAATGAGGAGGAGATGAATGGCGGTGAGGAAGGACACACAGGGTGATGGTATAATGGTGATGGGGACTTGTAGGGGGATTCAGAGGGAGTGAGGGTTGACTAATAATAACGATAATGGGGAAAGTGAGGTAAAAATGGGGGTTAGTGAGGTAAAAATGGGGGTTAGTGAGGTAAACAGGGAGGACAGTGAGGAAAAAAGGGAGGACAGTGAGGAAAAACTAGGGGATTAGTGAGGTAAACAGGTAAGACAGTGAGGTAAAAAGGGAGGACAGTGAGGTACAAAGGGAGGACAGTGAGGAAAAAAGGGAGGACAGAGGAAAAAAGGGAGGACAGTGAGGAAAAAAGGGAGGACAGTGAGGAAAAAAGGGAGGACAGTGAGGAAAAAAGGGAGGACAGTGAGGAAAAAAGGGAGGACAGTGAGGAAAAAAGGGAGGACAGTGAGGGAAAAAAAGGGAGGACAGCGAGGAAAAAGGGGAGGACAGTGAGGAAAAAAGGAAGGACAGTAAGGAAAAAAGGGAGGACAGTGAGGAAAAACTGGGGGATTAGTGAGGTAAACAGGTAAGACAGTGAGGAAAAAAGGGAGGACAGTGAGGAATAAAGGGAGGACAGTGAGGAAAAAAGGGAGGACAGTGAGGAAAAAAGGGAGGACAGTGAGGAATAAAGGGAGGACAGTGAGGAAAAAAGGGAGGACAGTGAGGTAAAAAGGGGGGATTAATAAAAGTGTGGAGGAAAAAGGAGACTACATGATGGAAGAAAATAATCTGGATAGACGGTAGATGAACCTGTAGGAGAGAGAGAGAGAGAGAGAGAGAGAGAGAGAGAGAGAGAGAGAGAGAGAGAGAGAGAGAGAGAGAGAGAGAGTGTGTGTATGTGTGAGAGGGGGAAGGAAGGGAGGGGGTGGGGAGTCGGGACACCTCACTCCCTCCCTCACCGCAGGCACGTCAAACATTTCAAGCATTTGGTCACCATCACTATAGACCTTCCCGCCCTACACTTTCTTTTCCTCTCCTCCACTTTCTCCGTAGCTCCCGTCATTTTCATCACATCTTTCTATCTCTCTTATTATTTACCCACTAGTATTTAATTTCTTTCCTCCTCATGTTTTGCTTTCTCTTCCCCAATTTACACATATACCTATCCAGTCATACACCCATTCTTTACACCTATGTCCTTTACCTTCCCACCTCAATGCCCATATTTGATTATCCTTCTCAATTACATGTTCATCTTATATTTTCCCTTTCTCGTTCCTCCTCACCCCTTACCTCTATCACCATCACTTCTGACTTTCACTGCATTCCTTCCCCTTCCTATCTTACATCGGGACATTCCACGCTCTGACCTATACACAAAACCAAAGCCCATTTATATAGACCTTGCACGAGACGACCCTTGAAATATAAACAGTACGAGTGAGTCCTTGCATTTCTTACCTACCCCTCCCTGTCTCTACACATCTTGACCAACCATTACCCACACGTCACATCCATTTGCAGAGGCACTACAGTATACCAGGCTTCCTACGTATCTCTTTCACATTTCTGTAACATATTCACGCTCACTTCCTTCTTTCCCCCTCACACATTTGCAGACACAGAAATCCTTAGTCTTCACCACAATATTTTTCTTCCCCTCCTTCCCTCTACCAAAATCCCCTTTCCACTCTTTATTTCCTGGAGCGAACAGGCGAAGGAAACACGAGAAAAGGAGGTAACATAAGAGGGAAAAGAAGGGGAGGAAACAACGAAGTAAAAGGGGAACAGAGGAGATAAAAGAAGGAAAGGAAACACAAGATGAAGAAACATGAATACTGAGAGAAGAGGAAAGTACTTCAGGATTGGCAGGAGGGCGGTCTGAAACTTGATCTATACCTCTCTCCCTCCTTTCCTCACAACTTTCCCGTCCTCTTACCTCTCCCCTCAACCTTCCTTCCTTCCTCTTTCACACGAACTTTCCTTATTTTCTTTTCCACACGTATTGATATCTCTCATTCTTGCTTTAATTTTTTCTACGTTCTTGCATAATTAAAGTACTTTCTTTGCCTTCCAAGTTTATTTAACACTAACTCATAATTTTATTATTTATTCACTCGTTTTACTGAGAGAGAGAGAGAGAGAGAGAGAGAGAGAGAGAGAGAGAGAGAGAGAGAGAGAGAGAGAGTAAACAGGAAGGATGGATTATGTCTGGTGAGGGAAGGCGTGTGGGTGGGTGTTAGGAGAAAAGTCTGTCTTTCCTTCCATCCATCTTCCTCTCTTGTCCTTCTTGGTCAACACCTTTATCTTTTCTCCATCTCTCTCTCTCTCTCTCTCTCTACCTAGTCAACACCTTTATCCCTTTTCCATCTCTCTCTCTCTCTCTCTCTCAAAATGACGAAAAACAAAGTTGGAGACACCGAATAAATACAACCAACCAATAAAGAGGATGAAAAGTGCTATTAAAGTGCCAATGGGAGAGAAAGAGATATTGATGTTGAGGATGATAGGGGAGAATGAAGTGCAGAGAGGAAGGAAAGAGGATGTTGGGAGGGGACATGAGGGGAGAGTGAGGCGTAGAGAGGAAGATGAAGGAAAGAGGATGTTGGGAGGGGACATGTGGGGAGAATGAGGCGTAGAGAGGAAGAGGAAGGAAAGAGGATGTTGGGGGAGGAAGCTGTACGAGGGGAAAGAGGAAGGACTACACAGACAGACACACAGACAGACAGGAAGCAGCAGGGTGTGACGCCAGCCCCACCCTATACCTCCCTACCTTCCCACACTCCTACCTCTCTACCTCACAACCTACCCCCTACCTCTCTACCTTTCTAACCCCCCCCCCAAACCTCTCTACCTACCTACCCCCTACCTCTCTACCTCTACCTTCCTACCTACCCACCAACCTATGCCTCTACCTACCTCTCTACCTTACCTCACCCTCCTGTCCCTGAGGTAGAGTATCAATATCACGTTACATGGTGAACACATGGTCACATTTTCATACGCCCTCTGGTGGAAATAATTATTCCTTCGTCTTACATGTTTCCTTCTGAGGATTGAAGGACACACGCGAATCTAAACAGAACAAATCTCACCCTAGATTGAAGGAAGGAGGAAAATGTAATTGTGGATACCAGCTGAAAGAGGAGGGGGAGGAGGAAAAGAGGAAGGAGGAAGAGGGGGGGAAAAGGGCGTGTATGTGTGCTATGAATACTGACACTGATATACAAAGGAATACAATGGGGAGAATGAATGGTAAAGGGAGTCGAGGTGAAACAGGTAGAGAGGAAGTAGGGGACGGAAGGAAGGCAGAAATCAAGTAGGGAGCTGCAGAGGAGGAGTAGAAGGAACGATGACCGCGGCAAAGCATAGAGTGAAGGAAGGAAGGAAGAGAAGATGTTGTTGGTTGCCTAGAGGGACGGTAGATAGAAGGATTGATTGTTAATTGATAGAGTATGAGAGGTGAGACAGCAAGTAGGAAGAAAATAGAAAAGAGGGAGAAAGAGAAAGACAGAAGTGAATTTTGAACACAGAAATAGTAATTCGTAGATAGAAGAATGGGGTGTAGTGGTCAGGGAGGGAGGAAAGGAAATAAAGAAAGGGATTTAATATGGAAAGAATAAGAAGGAATGGAAGGAAATAAAAGAACGGAAGATTCGAGAGTGGGGAAATAAGGAACAGGAGGGGAATATTGATGAAAGAGAGGAAAATGCAGGAAACGATTAGAAACAGAGAGAAAAGGAGAGGATAGAGAGTAGGAGTGGAGGGGAAGGAAAGAATGAAAAAGGGGAAGGAAGGAATGAAGGAGGGGAGGGACAGAGGGAGGAAAGGGATGGAATGAAGGGGAAGGAAGGAATGAAGAAGGGGAGGGACAGAGGGAGGAAAGGGATGGAATGAAGGAGGGGAAGAAAGGAAGGAAGGAAGGAAGGTGAGACTGTGGCCTGCTGGAGAACACACGCTTCACCACACTCGACCACACAACCACCAGGCTCTTATTATTTGTCCTTCCTCTACCTCTCTCTTACACTCTCTTTCGTCTCCTATCCTTCACACACTCTACCTTTACATATAGTCAGTCTCAGTCTCTCTCTCTCTCTCCTTGGCGAAACCACGAACACTCTCCCCCTCACCTCTCCTTCCCATTCCTCTTCTTCCTCCTAATGACTACCTTCCTCTCCTCTCCCCCTTCCTCTTCCTTCCGCTCTTCCTATCCTGCAAACCAGTCCTTCCTTCCTTCCTTCCTTCATTCTTTTCCTCCCCCTGCTGCTTTCTGTGCATCTCTCTCTCTCTCTCCCTCCCCCTTCCAGCAATATCTTTCATACCATTATTTATTCTCCTTCTCAAGCTTTCCTTTCTACATCCCCTTCCTTCTTACGACATCCTTCCCTCCCTTCCTCCTCCTTTTCCTCCACCAGACCACCTCCTTTCCTTCACTCACACGACAAAGAGAGGTGTTCGCCGGAAGTGAAAAGTGAAGGGAGGGGCCTATCTCTCCTTCCTACTTTCCCTCCAGCTGACCCTCTTCCTCCTCTCCCCCTCTCACTCTCCCTCCATTCCTTCTGGTCCTCTTCCCTCCCAGGTAAGACCTCATTTTCCCCCTTTCTTCCCTCCAATCTGTAGCAATGTGTCTTCACTTTCTGTTCTTTTATTCCATAATTTTTTTCCTATTCCCGCATCAGCACCCTCTCCTTCACACACACACACACACACACACACACACACACACGTCACTCCTTAATATTTCATTCCTACCCGCGCTTTCCCCTCACTCCCACGCTCTGACTTCCCCTCTCTCACGCTCCATAGCTCTCTCTCTCTCTCTCTCTCTTCTAGTTATAGGTAACAGCACGAAGTATATGAAACAAGGGCCAAATGGATAGGGGACAAACAGTGGAGAAATAAGTCAGAAACATGAAGAGGATATAATACAATTAGAAGGGAATGAAAAAAAAAAAATCTTAAGAAAGATATATTAATGTCACCTAATTTCACAATGTATTTTACTTTTCTTTGATATTCTCACTCACTCAGCCGCTTCTGTCTTCCTCCCTCCTTCCTGTGATTTACCCTCCCTCGCTTCCTTCCTTCCTTTCGTATTTCTTTCTCTTGCATGACCCGCCCTTCCTTTCTCTTATTACTCCCTCCTGCCCCTCCCATCCTCTTCCTCACCTTGGCCTTGCTTTCCTCTTCCATATCTCATTCCACTCACACTCACTCTCTTCTCTCATTGCTCTACTGTATTCTCTCATTCCACTGAAGAAAGCAGGAATGAAAGAAGAGGAGGGGCAAAGTGACGGAGGGAAATAAATGGAGAAGGGAACACAGGAGGGAAGGGTGGGAAATATAGTGAGGGAAGGAAATGCAAAGTAAAAGGAAATGGGGTAAGAAAATGATGAGAACAGAAGTGGAAAGAAGGAAGGAAAAAACCTGATGGGCGGGAAGGAAGGGAAGAACAAGACGAAAGGAGGGAGAGGACAGAGGGAAGGAGGAGAGAGAAGGGTGAGAAGGGAAAGGAGGGAAGAAAGTTAACAAAGAACTGAAAGAGAGAAGGAACAAGGGAAATTCAATGATGCGACGGGAAGGCGGGATAAGACTAGACAGGTTAGATCAGAGGAATAAAGAAGAAAGAGGTATAAAGAGGTATGCAACATTAATGAAAGTACGAATAATAAAAAAAACAAAAAGGACGAATAAAATAAGTAAGATGGGTAGATGGGAAGAAACCGAGAACCTAGGAAAGTACCAGGATAAAAAAAGTATTGAAGGAAAAATGATCGAGAAAATAAATATGTCATAAACAGGTCTCCATATTATCCCTATTAATGTATTAGTGTTATTTTATATTGTACTTGTACGTATTAGTTGGCAACAGTACGGTACCTCCTATCTACTCATGATGATGTAAAGGTGGTGGTAGTGACCTTATCAACTGACCATCACGAAGCAGCCAGCGATATGATATTCTCTCTCTCTCTCTCTCTCTCTCTCACACACACCAATTTCTCTTTCTTTTCTCTTACACACATACACACACAATTTCTCTTTCTTTCTCTTACACATACCACACACACAGTCTCTCTCTCTCTTACACACATACACGCACACACAATTTCTCTTTCTTGCTCTAACACCACATACACACACACAGTCTCTCTCTCTCGTCTCTCTCTCTCTCTCTCTCTCTCTCTCTCACACACACACACAACACGGCTTCAATCTATCCAACCCCTCACGTCCATCAACCACTCCAGTTCAAACAGCCGGCAAGGAAAAAAGTGCTTAGAGGGTTGGTTGGTCGAGCGAGTGGACAATAAATAATACGTGGGCAGTGGTGGGAAGGAGCTCAAGAGGACACTGATTGGTGGTGGTCCGCAGTAAACAGTGCACTTGTAGCCCGACATGACGACTGACGGACCAGACATGCACGATGGAAAGAGGTCATGTGTGTGTGTGTGTGTGTGTGTGTGTGTGTGTGTGTGTTGTGTGTGTGTGTGTTGTGTGTGTGTGTGTGGTGTGTGAAAAATAAAGTCCACACCAAACATGGGGATACTATGAAAAGTTGGTGATTAGCCTAGTGTGATACGTTATGAAGTAAACACAAACTACTTCTTTTTTTCATAAACCGAAAAGGGCCTGATAAAAGTAAGTCCTTAACGCCAACAACCCATTGACAAGAATTAATGTGTGTGTGTGTGTGTGTGTGTGTCAGGTTTTCGCCGAGTAGACTGGAATATAGTATAAAATGAAAAAAGGTCTTAAAGGTAAATGGGGTGGAATGATGGTGGAAGAAGGGATGGGATGGGAAGGGAAGGGGGATGAAAGGTGGCTGTGACTCACTATATACCTTTCACTCCTTCTTGTCGACGAGGAAAGGAGGGGAGGGAAGAGGAGAGAGGAAAAAGGAAAACTGCGAATGAGAGGTACAGGGTGACAATTAGGGATGGGAATAGGGAGATAAGAGTGAAAGGGGGAAAAGAGAGGAAGAGGGAGGAAAAGAGAAGAGGGGGGAAGAAGAAAATA
>JAWQEG010002957.1:0-24709 GCA_033782935.1 Petrolisthes cinctipes | reverse complement strand
AAGATGGGTAATATAATGTTATTGTGAATTCGACGGGAGTAAAGCATCGCGTGGCGGCCCTTAGCAGCGAGCGTGTTGCAGGTGGGGGGCGCGTGTATGTGGACAAAAGATGTGTGAAAGTGCACCTGAGGGGGACATTCTCGGTCAGAGGAATACTGGTCATAACGCTATATCACCTGGGGCGGTAATTTGGTGCTCTTTGTCCCTCCCTATACATTATCCCTTGCAGCCGCCCCCGTCTCTATATACAAGGTGTCTGCTGCGACCTCTCCCTGCTACTTTGTCTGCTAGTTTCCCTGCTCCTCCTCCTCCCTCCTCCTCCTCCTCCTCCTTCTCCTTCTCCTTCTTCCTACCTCATAAACAGGGATGCTGCGTCCCCCATTCCTTTCCTTCCACCTGCTACTTTACCGTTGTCCCTTCCCTCTTGCCTGTCACATTTCCTTTCTCCGTACCCCACTTACTGTCACAACTCCGATCTCCTTCCCCTATTGCACGTCGGATGCAACCTCAACGTAATCCCCTTTCCTCGCCGTCTCCAATCTCTCTATTTCTGCTAATCGACATCTGTCACTTGGTTAACTTCACTACTGATCTGCAGCTGCTTCACCTCACCTTCCAACTCGTAGTAGTAGCTCAGTGCAGGTAGTAGCAAGCAGTAGCTCAGTACAGGTAATAGTAATAGTAGTGGTTTCGATCCCGCCCGTTGTTTGTCAGTAACATTTACTTTATTTACAAAAGAATGAAGACTCTGAAAACTCTAAAGCTAAAACACTCGTGCACATTAGGTCTGTGTGCTCTTGCGTTACGATTCCTGCAACTTTTATATGTGGTTTATGGAAAATTACTACGTATTGACCACGTCTTGATAAACCTTTTATGGACGTATTGTAGAGAGCTTACGACTGTATTTTTTGTGTATACTGTATAGAACTTTTGTACAATGTGGGGATATTTTTGGATCATTGTTATATTTTGTTAATTTGACTACGTTTCCTGTTGATCTTCAATAGTCAATGCTTTGTGTTTTCAGTTTGTAGGTGTGCTTCATGTATGGTGTATCTTTCCAGTATGCTGTGTGTTTCCAGTGTGCTGTATTTTCATTATGCAGTGTGTTTCCAATATACAGTGTTTCCAGTATGCAGTGTGTTTTCTGTATCAGTGTGTTTCCAGTATACAGTGTGTTTCCAGTATGCAGTGTGTTTTCAGTATCAGTGTGTTTCCAGTATACAGTGTGTTTCCAGTATGCAGTGTGTTTCCAATATACAGTGTTTCTGGTATGCAGTGTGTTTCCAGTATGCTGTATTAATTTTACAATATAATGTGTGTTTCCAATATGTAGTGTGTTTCATTATGCTGTGTGTACTGGACTGAACTATATGTTACTTTAGCGTCATGACTGTAACCCCATGACTAAAGAGAGACCCCCCCGCCCCCATCACTACAGTATCCCCGCCTCGCCACTTTTCCGCCCATTGTGCCCCACTGCTCCCATCACGTGTCTCTTGTCTGTTTGTTTACTCCTGTATTCGTTTGCCCGTGTGATTGTGTTTGATTCCTTTTGTGTTGCTGTCAGTGTTGTTGCCTGCCTGCTGGGGGGAGGTTATTGCTTGCTGCTCCTGGCTCATATGACTGCCGCTGTTTGTCTGTCTGCCTCTCTCTTTTTTGTTTACCTATATTTCTTTCTCTCTCGCTTTATTTGTTATTTTTATCTCTCTCTCTTTCCTTCTCTCTCTTAATTTGTATAAGGTATGATATAATATTTGGGTGGTGCGCAGGTGGAGTGAGTTTCTGTATGAATTTATGACAGACAGTTTATTGAAGTGATGTAAGACAATTCTATGTTAACTCCTGAAAAGGCCGAAGTCAATAATACTATGTAGGTTATAATTATGTCCTGAGTGTGTGTGTGTGTTTGTGTGTGTGTGTGTGTGTGTGTGTGTGTGTGTGGGGTGGGTGGGAAGGTATACAGCAGAAGGTGTTAGGGAAAGGTGGAGCCTGCCTGCTGTGAGCCTGATGTAGGCAAGCCTTCTCAAAGAGAAGTTCGCGGATGGAATGTGGAATTGGTTTAGCTTCTTCAAAGTCAGTGTTTTTTATGTGTGCGTGTGTGTGAACGGTGCGTGAGCACATCGGTACCTCAGAAATTGTAAGGGTAAACGAGGGGACATGAATGATTGCTCAAAAAGAAATGCAATAAAAATTAATCCGATACATCATGTCTGTATGAGAGAATTCCCACTGAATCAGCTGCAACTGTCTTCTTGTATGATCGTCCGTTTGTGTGTGGCCTTGTTTATTTCTATCATTGTGCTGATCGATCTTACCTATTATTTTTCTTATTATTCAGCCATCAGACCTTATGAATACAGTTCGTGACTAAGCAAAATGGAAAGTGAATTAATCTAGCACCAAGGAAATTTAAGTACTCTAGAAGCACTGGGGCTGATAAACAGAAGCACGTGCATGTACAGTCAGGAACATAAGTTTTGATACACATTGGGGTGACTCGCACAGATATCTGATCGTTGTATTCATTCACTCTTATAATACTATTGTTTTGATTAATGTGTGACTGTTTATTGAAATTTTGAAGCAGCTTTTAAATTTATATATAGGAATCATATGCAGCTCACTACTGGAGAAATTCTGTCAAATGTTCACCAAACCATGACCCCCTATATGTGTATCGAAGCTATTGTTGACTGTGGCTGTACTGTTCACTCGCAATCCAAAATATGTATCCAGGCTTGATTCGAATAGCCTGATCGAGTATTAAAGCGAGCTCAAGCAAATATAAAACAGGATAAGCGTTGTAATTGGTTCACTATTATGTTAAATGATTCGAAACTCAACAAGACCTGGATACATATTTGGATTGCGAGTGTACAAACGTCATTCGAGACTGAGGAGCGCTTGGATAACCACTATACCTCGAACAGGGGAACGAAATAATACATACGAGTCAGTCTGGTATATGTGTGTGTGGGGGGGGGGGGGATGGGATGGCTTGGATAAAAATGTGAAGAAAATAAGGGAGAGTCGGACAGGGGCAGATGGATGAGTGACTCTGACCCTTACACTCCCTGACGTATGTTCTGACGCCCAAGAGGGTTTGATATAGAGACCCCTTTATTGGTATTAATTGTTCATTTCCACGTCTCCCTTAATTAAGGACTGATACGATTGACGGAAGATAATGGGAGATTCTCTTATTCTCCTATTGGTGATTTTGAAGGTCTCTGATTCCTCCAAACTATGCCATGAAACAGATCCCCTCTTAGTACCATTGAGGGCGTCTTTTTTCTGGTATAGTTAAGAGGAATCAGTAGCCATCCAATTTACCAACAAATTAAACTTCCCCTAACACGGTGTACTAAACTCGACTTGTACAGGGTTTGAAAAGAATATTGCTGATGTTTATTTTTTCTCTCAAAAAAAAAAAAAAAAAAAAATGCCGGTTCTAGTTTTTATTCTAATTTAAATCCAGGCAGTAAGAGTGACGGAATTCTTACAGTCTAGTTTATGTCAAGACCGTGTGTTGTGAGTTAGTATTGAAGTTCTCTGACTGTACATAATTACTTCAGTGAAATCTGACTTTTACGGCATCTCAGAGGCTGGTAATTGTTGCAATCTCTTCCAAGAAAGGCGTTACCTTAGTTTAAATGTTTTGGCCTGTGTAATGACATCGTTTGAAGAAATCAGTAGCTTCCAGTTTGTCTAAAATCCCAGGGCTTTTAATTACATAGAATTACACAGAATTTCTTAAACAGCCCACACAGACCTTGCGGTACAAATGGGGTAATCTGCCTTAACGTATGCAAGCATGAACTCCACTCCTTTAGGAGGAAAAGGAAAGAAAATATGAAGAAAGCTCTCTCCCTACCTTCCATTCACTAAGGCACAAAAGCATACGTAAAACAACATGACAGCGAACCTACGAAATTTTCTGTGTAATAAATCAGAAAATTGTATTCGGAGTTTCCTTCATCCCTCGGCATCATAACGGAGCTCAATACGAGAAATTACAAAGGGTGTCACTGAGATAATAACAAAGGACTAAAATAAATGTGTCAGCAATTCTTTGTGAGGTGCAGCACTCGTCAGGCAACACGATTTTGCCGGCAGACCGCTACTACTGTAGATGGAAAATATTATCTCAAGAGCGTTATACAGCCAACTCTCTCTCTCTCTCTCTCTCTCTCTCTCTCTCTCTCTCTCTCTCTCTCTCTCTCTCTCTCTCTCTCTCTCTCTCTCTCTGTATAGGAAAACAACACCTTTCATCTATAATAACGCACACAGGCGTTCGGTTACACTCGTAAATTTTAAGTATTATTCAGATTCTTCGACTACACCATTAGCTACAGCTGTTTAATTACTCACAAATATGGAAGGTTTGCTGGAGGTTTTGGGTTACAGCATTATCTATGTATTAACTTTATATTGATATTAGTCTTGTTAGGGATCTCCGGCTATACGATTAACCCACATCAGTTTCATTACTCACAAATTTGGAAAGTTTACTCCAAGTTGGCCCCGATAGTTCAGTAGGGGAGGGAAGGTGGGAGGATCACCAGGGAGACAGGTGGACCAGCCCAGCCAGCTGTCACATGCTCTGGGGACTGGGAGGGGGAGGTGGGGGAGAGAAAAAGGGGAGTTTTGAGGCTGGTGGTGGTTGCGGGTCTCGTGGGATGATGTTTGTTGAAAGTCTCTGGGGCTGGTGGGGTTTCTCTGTATGACAGTGGTGGGTCTCTGGAGGGTATAGTAGGAGAGATTTTATTCGTACTGGGTGGCGTATGCAGATCTCTAGGGTTGATTCATCTCGTGGGGATATTGTGTTCAGGGCTTTCTGTCTCTGAGGGTGGTGTTGGGGAACGTTTTGTGGAGTGGTAGTGGTGGGTCTGTACGTGGGGTAGTGGGGACAAGTGGTAGTGGAAGGGGGAGGGCTAGATCTCACCACAGAAATCAATTGCCTAAATAAATTCCTGTGATTGCTGGTATTATTAGTTGGCCGAATTTATGTCTGGAGGAATTTTTCAAGTTTTATAGGTGATAAATTCCGTGAAACCTCCAATTTATCTTTAAGAATGGTTTGATTACGGTCAGTGAGGCAGGGCGGCGGGTGTCGGTTGGTGTTGGAGAGGTGCGAGGTGAGGTGTGTGGTGTGGTGTGGTCTGGTGTGAGGTGTGTTATGTTGGGGTGGTGTGGTGTGTTATGTTGGGGTGGTGTGGTGTGAGGTGTGTTATGTTGGGGTTGTGTGATATATTGTGGTGGTTTGAGGTGAGGTGTATTATGTTGGGGTGGTTTGAGGTGAGGTGTGTTCTGTTGAGGTGATGTGGTGTCATGAGGTGTGGTGTGAGGTGGTGTGGTGTGGTTTATCGGGGTGGTGTATGGTGAGCTATGGTATGTTCAGGTGGTGTGATGTGAGGTGAAGTGTGATGATGTAGTGAGATGTAATGGTGTGATAGATTTGTTTGATGTGGTGCGGACTCCCCCAAGCGATTTCACAAGACGGATTCCCTCAATATACAGTACAAAACCAATAGATATTAGTACAGTATACGTATTGTTTGTGTCACTCCCTTCAACCATATAATTATACTGAACCTCAACACTGAAATCTAGTACTGTTTGTCTCGATAATTTACAGAACATTATGGCAGCAGACTATGCCTTACATTAGCCTCTGTGTTAAGTAAATAGCAAGGTAGGTCAGTTCATTATTAGCATATTTGATCAGCTAATAATTTTGTTAGACAGTGTAATATGTTTAATTCTATAATAATACCTTAAGGACCCTGTGAACGTGTACTAGATTGGGGACTTCTGATTCCTCCTGACTATGCCACGAAACAAACTTCTTCCATATAGCTGGTGTTTCGTGGCAATATTTTGAAGGATTCGTGTATCTCCAATTTTCTAACTACATCACAGGGGCCCTTAATGGCTTCCTTTTGCTAATCGTATTGTTTTCTATATTCACTTAGTTTTCGGGCTGTTTTTATATGTGTTTGTGTTATTAAGGGGGTGCGGGGGTAGGGGACAGGCTTGTGGGGGGGTTTGGGGTGTGTGTGAATAGGGGGACAGGCTTGGGGAGAGGGGTAGAAAGCCTGTCCCCTATTCCCGCACACCCCTAACTCCCCCCCCCCCTCCAAGCCTGTCCCCCTACTCCCGCACCCCCCAAAAAACCCCGCACCCCCCCCCCCAAGCCTGCCCCCCTACTCCCGCACCCCCTTAAGGCTTACTGTACTGTACTAGTCTACTTCATTTTTATTATTTTCTTTTTTTATATTTATTGTTTATATTTATTTTCTATATTTTTTGTTTATGTAATTTTTGTGTCCCATTTTAGCATCATTCGTATCGTGACATGTGAACGGTTCCCAGTGATGGACGCGACCCAACACCACTGAGCCGGAATATAGTTTAAGCAAATACGAAGCCCCACGGAAATGAATCACTGAACTGCATAATACGAAGGGGAGGAGGAGTGAGGGTAGGGTTTTAGGTGTGGTAGGAGGAGGTAGATAGGGTGAGGGTAGGGTGGGAGGTGGCAGGGAGGTAATTAGGGTGAGGGTAGGGTGGGAGGTGGAGAGAGAGGTAAATAGGGTGAGAGTAGAGTGGGAGGTAGCAGGGAGTAGATAGGGTGAGGGTAAGGTGGGAGGTGGAGAGAGAGGTAAATAGGGTGAGAGTAGAGTGGGAGGTAGCAGGGAGATAGATAGGGTGAGGGTAAGGTGGGAGGTGGAGAGAGGTAAATAGGGTGAGGAAAGGGTGGGAGGTAAATAGGGTGAGGTTAGGGTGGGAGGTAGCAGGGAGGTAGATAGGGTGAGGTTAGGATGGTAGGTAGAGGGAGGTAGATAGGGTGGGAGGTACAAGGAGGTTGATAGGGTGAGGGTAGGGTGGGTGGTAGAGAGAGGTAAATAGGGTGAGGGTAGGGTGGGAGGTAGCAGGGAGTAGATAAGGTGGGAGGTAGAGGGAAGTAGATCAACTCAGGTAGATAGGGTGGGAGGTAGAATGGGTAGCTAGGGTGAGGGTAGGGTGATGGGAAGTCCTATATTGAAGAGGGTGAGGGTAGTGTGACTGTTTAATTAGAGAGTTAGAGAGAGTGAAGGATGTGAGAAAATAAATCAGTAAAAAGGAAAATAAAGCAAGCGAAAATGGGACGAGAACGAAGAAGATAAAAACAGAACAAATATGAAAAAGAGGACAAAACAATAATAAGAGTAGTTGAGAAGGAATGGGGAAGGAAAAGAGGGGAAATAATGCCCCTCCCCACTTCCCCTTTCACTCGGACCCCACCACACCCCCTATATAATATATCGTCTTCTTTTCTGGTCCTCCAACTCTTGCAGTCTCACCCTCCATTGTTATCGTAACCTGATTTTACTCCGTGGCGCCTTTCATTGCATCTCATCCTTGTCCAACCACGATCTCTCTCTCTCTCTCTCTCTCTCTCTCTCTCTCTCTCTCTCTCTCTCTCTCTCTCTCTCTCTCTGGTTCAAGTCTACTTAATTATTCTTCCATATTTTCCTTCCTTGCCCTTCCTCTCTATTTCGTGTCTCGTGATATTGCTCCTCCTCCTCCTCCTCTCACCCACACCCATCTCTACTCAATCACTCACGATCATAAACGAGAAGTGTGTGTGTGTGAGTGAGTGAGCGAGTGAGCGAGTGACTGAGCGAGTGTGTGTGTGTGTGTGTGTGTGTGTGTGTGTGTGTGTGTGTGTGTGTGTGTGTGTGTGTGTGTGTGTGTGTGTGTGTGTGTGTGTGTGTGTGTGTGTTTTTTTTTCGTTCGTTCTATTCCTGGTCAAGACTAAGGACCCATGTTACAGAATCGTCCTGACTTAGCATGGCAGATAATTAATTACAGGTGAGATGGGTTTAGGGGGGTGGGTGGATTGAACTGCATGTGGAATGAACTACTCCTAATAATGGTATGGAATGAAGCCTTATTGCCCTAGCTCCTCCATTCCATTCCCTTGATAGATTTCCGTTCTCCCCACCTCACCTTTCCACTTTTTCGGATTTGTTTGTGTTGCTCATTTTTTTCATGATTCCCATTATTTTTCTTCCCTTGGGTACCACTCGTTCCTTGTCTTGCTGAGGCTATCAATTTTCTTCTATTTTCTTTTCTTTTCTTCTTATAATATTTGCTTGTCGTTTAGTTTTCTCTCTCATTTTTCCTACTGTTCCTCTCTCGTCTTCTGTTCCTCTCTCATTTTTTTCCTCCCCTCCCTTTTCTTCACCTATTCCTCCCATTTCTCATTTGTTTTCTTATACAATATTCCTCCCGTTTCCAGACCACCTCATCGCATTACGCTTCACCCTCTCAACCACCACACACTTAATACCATTTGCCTTCTCTCTCATACCACATCTCTCATACACACTCTCATTACATTCTCCATCCAACCTGGTCAATCCACATACAACTCTCAAGTAACTCATTTCTACTATACCAATCCTAGACTGGTGAGCCCTACACCATGTCCATGTCTTTGACGCAGGATTGTACTATTTCTTAGTTCCCCGGGTTTTTACTTCCATACTCACACTTCTACCCTTCATAATCCTCCCCAGTGATCCTATGACCTGTCTACCTGTCATTGCTCTCTCCCTAATTTCTCCTTCCACGCTTCCATGTTTACACAGAACTGTTCCCAAGTACTTAAACTCCTTCACTTCCTCCATCATCTCACCCCCTAGAGTTATCTCACATTTAGTCCCAGTTGGTACTCCCACTCTGTAAGGTGTGGCAAAGCCAATCGCTTCAGTTTCTGCCCTCTCAAACACCATTACCTTACTTTTACTCACATTCACCCTCAATTTCCTTCATTTACAACTATACACACTGACTGAAACTCATCTACCACCCTCTGTAACTCCCTTTCACTCTCAGACATCAGAACATTGTCATCCGAAAATAAGCTTGCCACCAAGTACCAATTTACTCCATTCCTTGTCAGCTTCACCCCCAGGCCATTCACTTTGGCCTTCATCTCTCTCATACAACCATCCATATATATATTGAACAGCCATGGTTACATAATACAGCCTTGTCTCAACCCTAGACTAATATTAAAACTCTCACTTAGATCACCCTCTACCCACACACATGCTTTTGCCTCTTCATCAAAGGCCTCAATGCCTTTCAGCAAAGACCCTCATACACCATAAATCCTCAACACTTCTGTCATAGCTCTCCTATCAACCCTATCGCATGCCCTCTCCAAGTCCATGAAGGCAGTATACAACTTCCTACCCTTCCCAATATACTTTTCCACTGTTGATTTTAATACAAATATCTGGTCCACACATCCTCTACCCTTTCTGACCCCCCCCCCCCCCTGCTTTTGGCACCTCTCCCTGCCTCCAAGCCAATGTGCATACAAGCAACATCCACTCCACCACTACCTCCCCCCCACACTTCAACATTTCAACAGTTATCCCATCCACCCCCGGGGCCTTTCCCATCTTCAACTTCCCTATTGCTTTCCTAAGCTCTTCCCTTCTAAATTCTCCCTGTAGGCTACACCCTGTCGTCTACCATCTGACTCCATCCCCATGCATGTCACCACCGCCTCCCCTCCCGTCCCCTCATTCATCAAACGATTAAAATGCCCCTTCCACACTTCTTTCACTTCCTCACTTCCACTCATAGTGACTCCATCATCTCTCTTCATTCACACGCTGCCAGACTTTCCTTCTCCTCTTTCTCTTTTAACCTCCTTCCAGAATAATTTCTTGTTTTCTCCAAACTTCTCACTCAGTTTCCTACCAAACTCCTCATCCACTCTCCTTTTACTCTCACTCATCATCCTCTTCACTTGCCTCTTACACACATAATATTCTTTAATCCACCTCCTTCCTCCTTTGCCCTTTATATCTGTCACCTTTCCTATCTCTCCTTGTTATTTTCCTCTTCATTCTTATCCCTATTTATTTTCTCCTTTTCTTAATTTTTTTAATCCTTTTCCGATTCTATAGATATTGTAAGCTTTCCTATGCTCTCTTATTCCCTTTCCTTTATTCCTTCCTTCGTTTCACTTCCCCCCCCCCTCTTCTTCTCTTATTTCTTCATCCTCTCAGTTTAGTCCTTCTTCCTCTCCTTTTTCCATCTCTTTTTCTTCCCTCCTCACCGTTTATTCTTTCTTCCCCTCCGTTTTTTCCTTCCTATATTTTCCTCTTTCCTATCACTTTATTCCCTTAACTCCTGGGGGACCCTCTTTTCCCCTTCCTTCTCATCTTCCCTTCTCCCTCACATTTCCCATTCCCCTCCTTGTATTTCTTCCCCCCTCCCCTCCTCATTTATCCCTCCTTCTCCCTTCCCTCCTAATTTATCCCTCCCTCTCCCTTCCCTCCTCATTCATCCCTCTCCCTTCCCTCCTCATTCATCCCTCTCCCTTCCCTCCTCATTTATCCCTCCCTCTCCCTTCCCTCCTCATTCATCCCTCCCTCTCCCCCCCCCTCCCCCCTCCCAATGAGTGAACAAGGGAGGGGCAGGTGGATGGGTTACAGCCTCTTCCGCTCCTTTCTTTCCTTACCCAGCCTCCTCCCTTTTCCTTCATTGTTTTTTTTTACAGAAAGCTTTACAGAACGCTTTAGTCATGTCTATCTATCTGTCTGTCTGTCTGTCTGTCTGTCTGTCTCCTTCTCTCCATTCTTCCTCCCTCTCTTTTACTTAATTGTTTTTTTATTTTTTTTTACCTGTGCTTTTCTTTACAGAACGTTTTAGTCGTGTCTGTCTGTCTGTCGCCCTACGTTAATTCTCTCTCCCCAATCTCCCCCTGTCTCCGTTTCTCCATCATTCCCTCTCTCTGTTTGTCTCTTTCTCTCCCCATTCTCTCCCTTCTTCCATCTTTCTCTTTATTGTTCAGTGTCTCCATTTCTCCTTCATTCCCTCTCCCTATTTCTCCTTCATTCCCTCACCCTCTTTCTCTATTTCTCTTCTCATTCTCTCCCTGACTCCGTTTCTCCTTCATTCCCTCTCTCTCTTTCTCTCCCTTCCTCCATCTTTTCCTTTACTGCTCTCTATCTCCATTTCTCTATCAATCCCCCTCCCTGTCTCTCTCTCTCTCTCCCCATTCTCTCCATTCCTCCATCTTTTCCTTTACTGCTCCCTATCTCCATTTCTCTATCAATCCCCCTCCCTGTCTCCCTTCCTCCATCTTTTCCTTTACTGCTCCCTATCTCCATTTCTCTATCAGTCCCCCTCCCTGTCTCCATCGACGGGCACGCTGGTGAAATTAACAGATCCTCTCGTCAGTTAATTGGTGTAAATTCTGAGAGGGACGGAGAGTGGTGGTCGTAGCAGCGCTAATAAAGACACACGCCCACTGATATTGTACGCATTAATGGCCGTAAAATAAACATTACACCAGACGTTTAGGGTCATAAGCGGCGATAAAAATAAATGATAAAATATACAGAGAGAGAGAGAGAGAGAGAGAGAGAGAGAGAGAGAGAGAGAGAGAGAGAGAGAGAGAGAGAGAGAATGGGGGTGATTACGAAGATGATGGTGAAAGAAATACAGACTAATAAACCGAAACACACACACACACACACACACACACACACACACACACACACAATATGAGTGAGTAACTGAGGAAGTACCTAAAGGCATTTCATTCTAATTGCAGAGTGAGGAGAAGCAAGCCAGGCGATCTGAGTACAGTAATACGTATGATAAACAGATCCCGATAGCCAGTGTTTGTAGAGTCTTAATTAAGGTCATAAACACATGGGGAGGTTCTAATCCTTCTTCCTACATGTCCCTCGGTAATTCGACATCGGAGTATAACGTAAACTGTGTAATATTGCCCCACAGTGTAATGTTGGGACAGTTTCGGATAATAGTTTATGTTCTTGGTTGAATATGTAAGTAGCCAATAAGGGTATAATATATTGTCTCTTACTAATTATATGGTCAAATTGGAGTGTTACAGATTTCTCTAAACTACATCAGAAATTAAACTGTTTCTTTATAAGTGGAGGGAGTTTATTTTGTAGCATGGCTTGGGGGTTTCCAAATTCATGGACTCGGGTTGTTTTGTGGCTGTTGTTGTTGTTGCTGTTGAAGTTGAGGAGGGTTGGTGGGTGCCCCCCTCTTGTCGCACCCCACCCCGACCAGTGGACCTGCATAGCAACCCCTTGTTATTATTGCTGACGTATTTTCTTGCCTTGGTGCCCCAGAAGTCGTGTACCAGAGAGATTTGGGCTGATGCCGTCGCTGATAAGGGAGATATTTGCAGTAAATCCGGCGGGGTATTCAAGGAGGCCAGCTGCACAAAGCTAAACCCTCGACCCTCTCCGCCCGACCCCTTACCGAACGGTAAACACATATACATACAACAGATATACGTGTATGTGCCTTGGATATGTACAATATAGGCTATGCAGTTCCTCTATTCATATAAATGTGCCCTGATGATTATGGATAAGTATTATGAAAAATTAATAAGTATTATGAATATACATTAGGGTAGATTATTTTGCTAGTTAGTCACCTTGAATGACTTGGGTAATTTTCTTATTATTTTTAATCTGGTTTAAATCACCTGAAACACGACCATCGACTGGAGTAGCTACTATCAGTCGTCCGGTTGTCGTCTTATTTATTTGATATTACTTTACATCCTCCATTGCCTTCCCTAGAAAAAAGAAATGCCTACTTACTAAATAACTAACATTTGAGACAGTCGTTACTATTTTGGGTGTGGAAAGAGATATGGATGGCTTTATGTCGCTCATCCCGTTAGTGTGTTTGTCAGTTAGTTTAATTAGTCAGTCAGTAGGTCGGTGATAATTCTTATACACCACTGAAGGAATGGAACTCTCACTAAGGAGGGCTCTCGTCTAGCAGTCCTTCCTTCCACACACTGGCTGAGAGGATGACACGAAACACACACACATTCAGAAATTATGCTTCTTTTTATCTCACATATTTTTGGAGATTGTATACGGGTACCTTTTACTTCACCGAGAGAGAGAGAGAGAGAGAGAGAGAGAGAGAGAGAGAGAGAGAGAGAGAGA
This sequence comes from Petrolisthes cinctipes, assembly GCA_033782935.1. NCBI lineage: Eukaryota > Metazoa > Arthropoda > Malacostraca > Decapoda > Porcellanidae > Petrolisthes > Petrolisthes cinctipes. The sequence goes on along the minus strand of JAWQEG010002957.1, from coordinate 11,681 downwards.
GACAGACAGACAGACAGACAGACAGACAGACAGACAGACAGACAGACAGACAGACAGACAGACAGACAGACAGACAGACAGACAGACAGACAGACAGACAGACAGACAGACAGACAGACAGACAGACAGACAGACAGACAGACAGACAGACAGACAGACAGACAGACAGACAGACAGACAGACAGACAGACAGACAGACAGACAGACAGACAGACAGACAGACAGACAGACAGACAGACAGACAGACAGACAGACAGACAGACAGACAGACAGACAGACAGACAGACAGACAGACAGACAGACAGACAGACAGACAGACAGACAGACAGACAGACAGACAGACAGACAGACAGACAGACAGACAGACAGACAGACAGACAGACAGACAGACAGACAGACAGACAGACAGACAGACAGACAGACAGACAGACAGACAGACAGACAGACAGACAGACAGACAGACAGACAGACAGACAGACAGACAGACAGACAGACAGACAGACAGACAGACAGACAGACAGACAGACAGACAGACAGACAGACAGACAGACAGACAGACAGACAGACAGACAGACAGACAGACAGACAGACAGACAGACAGACAGACAGACAGACAGACAGACAGACAGACAGACAGACAGACAGACAGACAGACAGACAGACAGACAGACAGACAGACAGACAGACAGACAGACAGACAGACAGACAGACAGACAGACAGACAGACAGACAGACAGACAGACAGACAGACAGACAGACAGACAGACAGACAGACAGACAGACAGACAGACAGACAGACAGACAGACAGACAGACAGACAGACAGACAGACAGACAGACAGACAGACAGACAGACAGACAGACAGACAGACAGACAGACAGACAGACAGACAGACAGACAGACAGACAGACAGACAGACAGACAGACAGACAGACAGACAGACAGACAGACAGACAGACAGACAGACAGACAGACAGACAGACAGACAGACAGACAGACAGACAGACAGACAGACAGACAGACAGACAGACAGACAGACAGACAGACAGACAGACAGACAGACAGACAGACAGACAGACAGACAGACAGACAGACAGACAGACAGACAGACAGACAGACAGACAGACAGACAGACAGACAGACAGACAGACAGACAGACAGACAGACAGACAGACAGACAGACAGACAGACAGACAGACAGACAGACAGACAGACAGACAGACAGACAGACAGACAGACAGACAGACAGACAGACAGACAGACAGACAGACAGACAGACAGACAGACAGACAGACAGACAGACAGACAGACAGACAGACAGACAGACAGACAGACAGACAGACAGACAGACAGACAGACAGACAGACAGACAGACAGACAGACAGACAGACAGACAGACAGACAGACAGACAGACAGACAGACAGACAGACAGACAAAAAGAAGAAGAAAAAAAAATAATAATAATGATAATAATAATACATACTCGTGAATCCCAGCGACTGACAATTATCCCTGGGCGAGTGTGTGTTAATATTCTCCTTGAGTCTCCTTCCCAAGTTTCCATTTTTCTTCACCTGAGTCAAACACTTACTTTTTCGCCTCGTTTATGCAAGTCATGGATGTGGTTTTTGTGGTGGATTCGTTAGTTTTCTCCATGCAGCCTCCTCTTGGTAATCGTGTGTGTGTGTGTGTGTCTATCTGTGTGTCTTCTTCCTCACGGCTGGTGGTCAACCAAGCTTTTTCCAAAATTTCTGTGAGAATTTTGGTTTGGTATTTCTGTGAGCGAGTGTAAAGTCAATAGTTGAACCGGTGAGGACTTGGACAGCCTTGGGGAGGAAAGCCACTATTACCGCACACACACACACGGACATTCTCACGGACACACATTCACACATAAGAACACACACACACACACACACACACACACACACACACACAAACACACACGATTATGAATTCACTCAGGCACAGAAAACCCTCAGGTTTATCGGGATTTGGGCATTTAAAGCGCTTACGTTGAATGATATACGATAGATCGCCATACATATGTATCAGTTTTAAACTTTTAGGAAACATCACCAAATAGAAATAAAAAACTTATGACTATATGTGAGTGAAGCGCACGTAGAAAGTTTATCATCAACAATATTGGGAGGCATAGGTCTGGCTGAGCTATGCCTCGCCCAGCTTTTGACTCGATCATTTGGGATCGTCCCTCCTAGAGCAAACCTCCAGGCAGACACTCATCCCAACCCAAGCAAGCCTCCCAGGGTGCATCATTGAGTTGCCTCAGCCATGACTTATACACCTTTTCCTTGGCCTCTTCTACCCAGAGTGAGTCCTTTCGGATAGTTCACTATACAGTATGTAGAATTAGCCTCAGAAAAAAAAGTCATATGCCGATATAGCATACAGAATATATCGGTTGTTCTAATGCGCATAAACAACTATTTCTTTTTGTAACTGATTAAACTAAAACATAACACGATAAACAGTAAAAGATACACTCAACAAAAAACTACTGATGCTCTCATGTGACCCATACACGACCTACAGTGTTTGTTAAGAATATCACGATATTGCACAATAATTATTTTTGTATCGTGTGTCCGTCAGTAAGCCAGGAGAAATGTGGTTTACATGTAAGGGGATAAGCTAAACTAACTCGTTTCAGTGACCATAAAGGGAAAAGATATGAGGACAGAAAGTGTAGAGCGTTTTCAAAGTTCACTCCATAACACAGCCAAGCGGGTACTGACTCCCACTCGCAAAAATAGAGCATTAAAAAAGTTTTCCAGTTTCTCTCGCTCTTTATCTCGTCGTCGTCGTCGTTCCCTCATTCTCTGTCTGCCTGTCCGGTTGGCTGGCTGGCTGGCTGGTTGGCTGGCTGGCTGGCTGGCTGGCTGGCTTATTGCAATACTGGCGCTCTGGCTGGCTGGCACACTGAATGGCTAGCTGGTTGGTTGGTTCGTTAGTTGGTTTTCTCTATCTGTTTGTCTTTCAGTCTACGTCAACTCACTCTCATCATATTTCTGTATTCCCTATCGGTGTTTATTGGTGTAAAATCTAATATTCCATTCATTCCTCCTTACCTTTCTCATCCCATTTTATCCTACTTGTTTTCACCGTTTCATTATCATACTGCAGCACAAGATTGTGAAAGACTATACATGTGCGTCAACCATAAACACACACACACACACACACACACACACATATACACATTCACACACACACACACACACACACACACACACACACACACACACACACACACACACACACACACACACACACACACACACATACACACACACATACACACACACACACACACACACATACACCAGTGTGCGCACGCCGTACAGCCCCGCAATAACTGGGAAAATATCAGCTGACAATTATACACAACAGCCCAGTTCCATTTCCAGTAATTTCATAACATTGCCTCTGCTTCCAAACGCAGTCGACACATTTGGAGGTGCCTGTGTAAGTGCCGTATTCAGAAACAGCCACACCAAGTTTTTGTAGCCGGATGGTTGTGTGTTTGTGTTTCGATTGTTATGGCGGAAATCTGATACTACAAATACCTGTACCATCCTTAAGGGGAACTTCTCTTGTTGGTAAATTGGAAGGCTACTGATTCCTCCTAACTATACCAGCAAACAGACGCCTTCAACGGTACTAATAGGGGATCTGTTTCGTGGCATAGTTTGGAGGAATCACAAACCTTCGATTTCACCAACAAATGAAGCAGGTGCATATTTTAGACTTACAATAGACAATTATTCTTATCGATGTTAATCACTCCTGACATCCAACGACTAAAAAATCACTTTAATTTGATTTACGTACAAAAACAGCTTTCATCACTTATAATATTAATTTTGGACAAACGTCTAATGTTTAAAAATATCACAGGAATCACTTCAAATTATATTGGTTAGATGGTTTAATCATTTTATCATTTATTACCGGATATTATATAATTATAATCGCTATTGTTCTTTTTATACCGAAAATTACCAGGACCTTGACCCTGGATAAACTGTTACACTAGAGAAGAATCAATATCAAAATTACCCCGGCATCCCTTTCACCACTTACACCACCAGTAACACCATCACCACCATACTACTACCACCACCTCTACTACAACCACTACCTTCCACCACCACACCACCACTACTCTCATAACACCAACTCCACCACCACTACTATACCACCACCACTACCACAACCACCACTACTCTCATAACACCAACTCCACCACCACTACCATACCACTACCACTACCATACCACCACCACTACCACCACCAGTACTATACCATCTCCACCATTACCATACCACCACCACCACAACCATACCATCTCCACTACCACCACCAAAGCAAAGCAGCTGCCTCCTCCATGCATCACTGTCACCACCACCACCACAACAACAACAACAGCAGCCAAGCAGCCATCACCTCCGCTACCGTTCTAGTTTACTGTGGGTATGCGAGGTTCGTAATGAATAAATTATGATAACACACACAGAGAGCAGCCAAGCCTTCTCAAGCGATTAGGCACTCGAGCAAATTAATCGCTTACCGGTTAAACACCCAATTGCTTGCCAGTTATACACCCAGTCACCTGCTGCCACTTAAGCACATAATCATTCACCAGTCAATCACCCAAATACATTCCAGTTAACCAATTACCAAGAAGCTATATATACACTCAATCACCATCCAGTTTATCATCCAGTCACCAGCCAGTCATTCACATATCTACCATCATCCTCATTCACATATTTGCCATCATCCTTCTCATATCTACCATCAGCCTCATTCACATATCTACCATCCTCCTCATTCTCATATTTACCATCCTCATTCTCATATTTACCATCATACTCATTCACATATCTACCATCCTCATACTCATATCTATTATCCTCATCCCCATTCCTACCATCTCCAACCCCATTCCTACCATCCTCATCCCCATTCCTACCATCTCCATCCCTAACATCTCCAACCCCATTCCTAACCTCTTCATCCCCATTCCAACAAACCTACTCTCCATTTCCCAACATTCCCTCCCCTTCGCTCCTCAACATCATCATCTATACTATTATTACCCCTACCCCTACCAATCCTGAGTGCCTTAGGTTGGAGAAGGGCAGGACTGAAGAGAATTTGCAGGGAATAATGGAGGATGGGATGGAAGATGTGGGTTTGGAGGGAGTGGTGGAGGGGGGAGGTTAAGAAAAGAGTAAGAGGTAACGGGAATAAGAGTTGGGGAGGGGTAGGAATAGGGTAGTGCTGAAGAGGGGTTGCATGGAATGAATGATGGAGGGGGTGGGGGGTTAAGGAAGAAATTAGGAGGTAACGGAAGCAAGGGTTGGGTATGGGTAGGAGGGAATGGGATGGGAGAAGAGGAGGAGTTGCAGGGAATAATGGAAAATCAGAAGGGAGATGAAGGGTTTGAAGGGAACGATGGAGGGAGAAGGGTAAACAAGAATAGGGAGGGGTCGGAAGGAATGGGAGGGACGAGAGATGAAGATAGGCATGAAGGAACAGGACCAAAAAAAAAAAAAAAAAAAAAAAAATATTAAAGCGAAGGGAGGTGAAGGGTCGGTAAAGACTTAAGGGGAAGGTACAGTGTTGATAAATCTGGAGCAACTGATTCCTACAAACTATTCTAAGCAACAGGCCACCATTAATTTTGTTCATATGGTCCTGTTTCCTGGCATACTTTGGAAGAATCAAGACGCTCCAATTTACTAAAAGTATACTCTCCCCTTAATGGGTGACTAGGGAAGGAAGCCATTAGCAGGGAAGCCGACTAATGTGTGCAAGCAAACGGAGTGAGTGAGTGAGTGAGTAATTCCGTATGTGAACCATCCAACCCAACCCGATCCGATCCGACCCGGCATTACCGTCCAGTTTGCTAGTGATCTGACGTCTTGACATTTAATTAAGGAAGCTCTTTCACGCCTCGCCTCGCCTCCACTGTCTGCTCCTCCTCCTCCTCCTCCTCATCCTCCTCCTCCTCATCCTCCTCCTCCTCTTCTTCAGCCTCCTTACCTCCTCCTCCTCCTCTTCTTCTTCAGCCTCCTTACTTCCTTCTTCAGCCTCCTCCTCCTCCTCCTCTTCCTTTTCCTCCTCTTCTTCCTCCTCCTCTCCTTTCTCCTCCTCCTCTCCTTTCTCCTCCTCCTCTTTTTCAGCCCCCTTCTCTTTTTCAGCCTCCTTCTCTTTTTCAACCTCCTCCTCTTTTTCAGCCTCCTCCTCCTCTTCTTCTTCAGCCTCCTCCTCCTCCTCCTCCTCGTGATTTTCGCTCTTTTTCTTCTTTTACTTCTCATTTTTTCCATCATAAACGCACGCAACCACGGGCACACGCACATGCCAGCTTTTACTCAATTACCCACACTCACATACACACACACAACACAATTACCCACACTCACATACACACACACAACACAATTACCCACACTCACATACACACACACAACACAATTACCCACACTCACATACACACACACAACACACACGCACTTATATTAATCTTTATATATCTACACACACACACGAGAGAGAGAGAGAGAGAGAGAGAGAGAGAGAGAGAGAGAGAGAGAGAGAGAGAGAGAGAGGCAGGCTTGAGCTGGAAGGAAACAGGGTTGGTGTGTATAAAGCAAAACAGGGCGAATGTGGAAGAAAAATATAACAGTTCTCATTTATTCCCAGGCGATATAGTGTGTGATATAGTGGGGCGTAACGAGAGAGAGAGAGAGAGAGAGAGAGAGAGAGAGAGAGAGAGAGAGAGAGAGAGAGGATAAGGGAAGCAGGAAGGGACATGAGAGGAAGAGAGGGAGGGTGGGAAAGGTAAAGGAAACAGGAAGGAAAATTGGAGAAGAGTGGGGAAGAAGGCACAGAGGGAGATGCAAAGAGAGGTGGTAGAGATGGAGGAAAAGGTAAAATGAATAATATATTTGGAGAGAGGGTGGAAGGAAGGAAGGTAGGAGGAGAATAGGAGAGGTAGAAAAAGGGGGGGGAGGAGAGTAAGGCAGAAGCTGAAGTGAGAGGGAAGTGAGGGAAGGAAGAGGTAAGATGAGAGGTTGAATTTGAGATGAGGTGATGAGAGAGAGAGGGGGAGGAAGGGAAAGGTGAGGTGAGGTGGGTGGCGGAGTAGGGAAGAAGGTGAGAGAAGAATTGTGAGGAGAGTGGAAAGAAGGAAGTAAGGTGATAGAATTAACAATGAGGAGAGAAAAGCTCAGAATGGAGGGAATGGGAGATAGGATGAAACCGGACAGATGAATCGGAAGGAGATGGAGAAGAAACGATGAGGTGAATGAGAAGGATGAAATGAAGTGTAGGATGAGTTCAGAGGGTAGACAGGTAGGGAAATGAATTATGAAAAAGGAAAGGTTATGTGGTTGTATGTGGAGGGAAGGTAGGAGGAGAATAGTGGAGGGAATAGTTATTTTGAAATAAAGAAAAGGAGAGACAATCTGTAGAAAGAGATGAGCAGTGGAAGAGATAAGAACCAGAAAGAGATAAGGGGAAAAGAGATAAGATTAGGAAGGAAGGAGAGACAGGGGAGAGGTTGGATGCAATGGAAAACAGAGAAAGAAAGATGACAAAGAGGAGGAAAGGAACATTAAGATGATATGGGAGGAAGAAGAGGAGGAGAAGAAGGAGGAGGAGGAGGAGGAGAGAGGAGGAGGAGGAGAGAGAAAAGAGAATGAAAGAGGCAACAGGAGTGGAGAGGGAGGAAGGAGAAAGAAAGAGATAGGAGGAGAGGAAGGGGAAGGAGAGAAAAATGAGGGCAGAGGAGAATGTTCCAGGTACAGTAAAGAAGGAAGGAGCCAGTGGTGTAGTTCTTGGTGGTGATGGTGTGTGGTGATGGTGAAGGTGAGTGGTGATGGTGTGTGGTGATGGTGATGGTGAGTGATGATGAGATTAGGTGATGGTTATTATAGTAGTGGTGGTTGTGGTAATGAAAAGAGTGCATGGTGTTGTTGGCAGTGAGTGTTGGAGATTGATTTTGGTGGTGGTGGTGGTGAAATGTTCGACGATTTGCCGAGGACGGTACACAGACAAGCATCCCCAAAAGAGACAATATGCTTTTCGTCATAATATTTTTAACTATTACTTATATCTTATGGAAGGAACAGTAAGGTAGCATGGGCTGAATGAAGGAAGGGATGGAGAGGTAGCTTGGGTATACGAAAGGGACAGAATGAAGGCAACACATAGACGTCGGAGAGGGACAGAAGAATAGCAGGATAGACGAAAAGGAGGAACAGAAAGGTCCAATGACAGAAAGAGGAACAGAATGAAGGAGGAATAAATTGAAAACAGAAGGATGAGTTGATGACAGGAAGGGACAGAGGAAGAGTTGGATAGACGTCTGGAAGTAAGGGACAGAAGGGAATAACAAAACAGAAGGTGCAGTGTCGTCACATGGTGACAGACAATATTTATATATAAGGATGACAACAGAAAACTTGGCAGATTCTCTCTCTCTCACACACACACACACACACACACACACACACACACACACACACACACACACACACACACACACACACCTCAGTGCCATATCCCTAACAAATTAAAGATAATCCAACCACAGACTGGGGATGACGAAATGGCTTCCCGTCCCCCAACACCACGCGTCCTTCATCCCCTCCACTTATTTGGCTTCCCCTTGGGGTGCGGTGCTCCCCCACCTCCCAACGAATGCATTATTAATCTGTATCACATACAGTGGCTAGCAAAGGTTCTGTCCCTCCTTTTATCGCTCGGTTACTGATAACTTCATTTTTAGTTTCTGTGTGAATTAAAATAAAAAATAATATATCATTCATGTACACGCGAGTGAATGTAACTACAATATATACACAGTTTAGAGGATAAGACCTTCACTGTCATAGTATTTGGGCAAAAGTGAGCAAGGGCAGAAGTAAGGAAGAAGCAGAAAAAAAAGAGGCTGAAATAGGAGTGGGTAGAGGAGGAAGCGGATATATTATTAAAATGCTTTTTTGACCTTTTGCCATCAAGTTGGGACGTTGAAGGAGAGGAGAGAGGAGGCGAGAAGAGAGGGGAGAAAATGAGGTAGGAAAGGCCAAAAGAATCGACTTAAGGAAGGAGAGAGAGAAAAAGAAAGAAGGGAAGAAACCAATGAAAGAAAGTGCAGTGTGGTTAGTGGATATAAAATGTAGAAGGAGAAGGAGAGAATGCAGGAGAGGAATAGAAGAATGGTTGGTAAAGGAAAACAATAAATTAAATGTTCTCCTTTTCTTCTTTTTCTTCTTCCTCCTCCTCCTCCTCCTCCTCCTCCTCCTCCTCCTCCTCCTCCTCCTCCTCCTCTTCCTCCTCCTCCTCCTCCTCCTCTTGCTGTCCTATATAAATTCCATGTTAGTTTTTCCATACTACATGGTATCTTTTCATTTCCTGCCAGCTTCGACTGGAGGGAGTGGTAGGTGGGGAAGAGCCTTTTTCTTTGCTATACTTTCCCTCACTCTTGTAGGTTAGATAGAATAGCAAAATCAAGCAGCCTCGTAAGGACCAGTAGGTCTGTTGCTGTTTGAATGTCCTTTGTATTCCTTTGTATTCCTCCTCCTCCTATTCATTATTATCATCCTCAAACTATTCACTATCATCATCATCATCATCATTATGTATATCGTACGGAAGATAAGCTGGAATACTAAGCGGAAAAATATATCCATGATGAAATGAATGAGACAAGCATCATAGAACTGTATAAAGGGAACGAGAATGAAACCTACGCAATGAGGTAACACGCGGGCAACGAACGATAATAAAATATCACAGAAAACTATAATGAGGACTGACTGTAGAAGAGAAAAGCAGCTTATACACTTGAATCCCCCACACACCGTAAATTATAATGCCACCTGAATAGGATCCACCTACCAGCCAACCAGCCTAAGTAATTCATAACTATATACCTGAAAGACATGTATGCGTCTGTACAGTCACGAGCACCAATAAGTATTCAGGTGTGCTTCGAATATCTAGAGACAGTAAACAAATGCACAATAAAATCTCCATTGGAAATAGTTCGTTGGTGTATTAGATTGTTCAAAGCTTCAACCTAAGCTGTATACTTATTAGTGCTCGTGACTGTACCAGGCGTACTTTTCTTCTACTGTATAGTCCCAGATGTTTCTTGCATCATTTTGGTCCCCTCGTGTTTATTCCCCTTATAAATATCACTGGAGGAAAAGTAACCTAAGGACCATTACTGAGATGTTCTGTATTTTGAGGCTTATTAGTTTTTATATTTTCCTTTCTCTTGATGGTGAATCAGAGGATACGAACTCGTCGAATCTGTTCCACAAAACAATCCACCTGCGAGTGAACTAGAGGGAATATGTTTCCTGGCACACGATGGAGGAATCAGTAGGTTTCAGTTCAGCGAAAATATTTTCCTCCATAATTAAATTGTTGATATTCCACTGCCACAAGGAAGAGAGCAAATACACACACCAGTTTACCTTCCCTTTATGTGCTGAGTAGAGTAATGAAAATAGTTTATTGTAGGAGTATATTTACTCTCTTTCTTCTTACAGTGGCCCTATCCCTCCCTCCAACATATTTTTGTCGTGTTTGTAAGGGAAACACCACTCACAGAATTAGGATGACATTCCACTTACACGAACATTGTTATAGTACGCTCTATATATTTACCTCATCCTACCGTTCCTTCTAGTTATTTTTCCCTCAGTTTGGGATCCAAGTTCTAGTAGTTGTCCTCAGTGTTATGTTTCTAAAGGATTATGTGTTGCACTTGAGAAATTGGGGCCTGCACACTATGTCTCACGTACAGCACCCCATTCATCACATATAGGCAACACAGAAATTGATCCATTCAAATTCCCGTGTGTTGAATCGAACGTTGAACCAACGTATTGGTAAGCCAACATCCTACCGGGTCAGCTAATGAAGTCCTCCATTGGCCAAGGTTTGTAGTTGTGACTTTATGCCCACTAATGCATTCACTACATTCCTTTCCTCCTCGGGTGAGATCAATTTCTGGGTGTGAATGCCCTCAGCGTGGTAGCGTGTACGAGCAGACAAGGATGATGTAGGGAGGTTGGCAGTGTATGGCAACTCTCGCTGCTAGACGGAGAATTAAATCAACTTCCAGGGCTCGAAGTCTGGCCAGCACACAATTAAGGCAGGCCACGCCATGCTCACGTCATAGCGGCACACAATAGCCATTCCATTGTCGAGTGTACCCGTGGGGAATCGAACCCCAGACCAACGAATTTGCATGTCATCATCCTACCGGGTCGGCCAAAAAAGTATTTCCTTGGTTACGGTTTGTAGTTGTGCTCTTATACCCCTTAATGCAATCACTACACACACACACACACACACACACACACACACACACACACACACACGATCACACCCCCATTCATCCACACATACACACACCAAGCACCCACATTCACTCAACCACTTACTCTGTATCAGTATCACACTAGTACACTGTCCCCTATCTTTTACTGTAATACTCCGTCCTTGTACATACCTATTCTATTCTTTAAGGGTTGAGGGGACGTGGGAAAAATTTAAATCTATTGTAACCCTTGCCGAAGAACTAAAGACGAAGGGAAGCATTGTTTGTTGTTGTGCCAGACGTTATGT